>VZQC01000400.1:1266764-1307229 GCA_009823505.1 Rhizomys pruinosus
ACGGGTTCAGAGCGAGACCCTCTCCCAGCTGCCCCCCGCCAGACCACGCCTAGAGCTGTAGAGCTGTGTACCTGGCCTGGCGAGTTATGGCGTCTCCCCTGCGACCCCGGTTCCTGCCCACAAGTCCAGCCGGGACCAGAGCAGAGGGAAACGCGACCCTCTGCTCACCCGAGCACGGTCCCTCTGGGCCGGGGACCCCGTAGACGGGTTCAGAGTGAGACCCTCTCCCAGCTGCCCCCCGCCAGACCACGCCTAGAGCTGTAGAGCTGTGTACCTGGCCTGGTGCGTTATGGTGTCTCCCCTGCGACCCCTCACTTTCACTTTTTAAAAAAATTTTATTTATTTCTGTATGTGTATCAATGTACTGTCTGCCTGCAGGGTTGCACCCGTGTCGTGCAATGCCGTGGAGGTCAGAAGAGGGTGTCGGATTCCCCTGGAACTGGAGTTCTCCTTGAACTGGAGTTTCAGACGGTTCTCGGCCACCATGTGGGTGCTGGGGATTGAACCCGGGTCCTCTGCAAGAGCGGTTGGTGCTCCTAACCGCTAGGCCATCTCTCCAGCCCCACTTTCACTTTTTGCTCAGCCCTGGTTTAAAGCTTGTTCTTACAAAGACTGGTGACATATTATAGTGTGTACCACTGAATCCCAATTAACATGTCCCCTCTGGGACTCTGGGACTTACATCTGCAGCTTCTGGGACTGTTAACAATTGGAGGGCCCTTTGCAGTCCATCGTAAGAATGCAGTCTCTTCACAGATACCCACAGGCATCCTATTGAGGTACAGTCTCCATGTCCCTAGCTAATAGACATACAGGGACTGGGATGTCTTACCTGGGAAGTAAGTTTGTATCAAAAGGGGTATCACACCTCGCACATTCTCTTCCCTACTCCCTTCCCTGCATCTTGCTTGGGAAGCAGAGATGCTGGGTGCAGGCTTGTACGATGAGGCCTCCCCTCTTCTCAGAGAGGTATGGAACAAGATACCCCACTTCTGTCATGCGGGCTTTGATTCCTCTCTTTAGAGACCTTGCCGCATGGTCTGTCTAGCCTGATGTTGGGCTGTGAACTCTCCTGAGTCCCCGTCATGCTGGTGCCTCTCTGTCTGCCCATGACTTTACTCTTAAAATGAACTTTTGGATGACTACAGGGAAATAGTCTTCCCGACAGGTGGTCATTTACTCCTATGAACTCACAGCAATGACAGCATGCACAAGTCCTGTGCAAGCTGAAACCAGACAAAATCCTCACAGAGACATGGGGAAGTGACTAAGAAAACCCAGCCCAACCTAAGGAACTTTGGGCAGTTGATGGCTGCCGGGAGGGAGGGAGACAGTCGTACAGAGTTGGAACTTTTCATGGGCCGGTGAATGGACCCATATGGAGACACAAATCAGACTCTACAGAAAGAGAGAGAGAGAGAGAGAGAGAGAGAGAGAGAGAGAGAGAGAGAACTGTTGTTTGGCCTGTCTTCAATTCTTCCTGGCAAGTTCATCTATTCTGTGGCTGCCACTACTTTGTCATTCTTCAAAGACATGAGACATAGCTTTTTAACCCTCCAATATGGACTGAAGACTCATGTCTCTCCAAGAATCCTCCAAACCTTCAATGCCAGATGGGGGCTGCTGAGACATCCAGCTTGTGGACTGAGCGGCTGCTGGGATTTCAGCCTCTTCAGGGTATAGACTGCCATCGTTGGACTACCCAGGCTGTGTCATGGAAGCCATTACAGGGGGATCAAGACAGGATGTGTGCTTACTGGACCTCATTTGGTGTCCATGGGAGGGAGGGACCCCAGTGTGGAGCACTGGGGCAGGATTGATGGATGTTTGGGCTTGCCAAGGAGGAGCCTTCAAACACTTCCTTAAGGGAAACATGACATCTTTAAAAAAAAGTCAAGTCATTCTATGTGATCTGAGTGACATCTGCTTTAGTTTTCCCTAGTGCCTTTTTTCCCTGTAGCAGCTAGAATCAATTTTCTAGAAGAGTTGAGAAACTCTTTACTCCACAGCGAGAATCTAAGATAATAGTTTTATTTCTTTATTTTTTCACTTCCAGAGATATTTGTGTTTTCAACATACTGTGGAATAAGATAGCCTTGGTCCTGGGCTGGGGAGATAGCCCAGTTGGTAAGGATTTTCTTATTGGTGTGGGGAGCAGAGTTCAAGTACCAGAACTCTTGTAAAGAAGCCAGGTGTGGTATGTGCTTGTAATCCTGTCTGGAGAGGAAACCTTGGGGTTTGCTGCCCAGCTGGCCTATTTGGTGAAATCCAAACCAGTGAGAGAGACTGCCTTGAAAATAAAGGTGGGCAATGCCTGAGGAATGAGCTGAATTTTCTCTCTGTTCTTCCCATGCATCTCTCTCTCTCTCTCTCTCTCTCTCTCTCTCTCTCTCTCTCTCTCTCTCTCCTAGTCTGCTTTTATTTGCTGTAATAAAACATGGACTAAAACCAAGGTGGGGAGGAAGGGTTTATTTGTTTTAGCTTCCAGGTCACAGTGCATCATTGAGCTAAGCCAAGGGAGGAATGGGGAGGCAGGAATTGAGCAGAAATCACAGAGGAGGAATGCTGCTCACTAGATTGCTCTCCTAGCTTGTCACCTATTTTGGGGGGGGGTAGACAGGGTCTCCCTGTACCTCCAGGTGGCCTAGAACTTGCTATGTAGACCAAGCTGGCCTGGAACTCACAGCCATCTGACTGCCTCAGACTCCGGAGTGCTGGGATTAAAGGTGTGCACCAACATGCCTGGTATCACTTACCTTTCTTGTGCAGCCCAAGCCGACCTTCCCAGGATGGTACCACCCACAGTGGACTCAGCTCTCCCACATCAACCAGCAATCCAGAATATGCCTCACAGATATGCCTACTGATGGAGGAAATTCCTTATTTGAGATTTCCTCTTCCCAGGTGTGTTTAGGTTTGTATCAGGTTGACAAAATCCAACCATGACATTCTACTCCTTGTCAACATTGCCATGCAAACACACCACTTTAAACTATAACTTTACTTTCTTGGTTGTTCCAAACATCTCATGTTAACATCACAATATATAACATAATCCAACTTGAAAAGTCCCACAGTCTGGGGCTGGAGAGATGGCTCAGCGGTTAAGAGCACCGACTGCTCTTGCAGAGGTCCGGGGTTCGATTCCCAGCACCCATATGGTGGCTAAAATGGTCTTTAACTCCAGTTCCAGGGGAATCCAACACCATCTTCTGACCTCCGAGGCATCGCATGACACAGGTGCACCAACCTACATTCAGACAGTACATTCATACACATAAAAAATCACAAATAAAAAAATTAAAAGTGTTCCACAGTCTTAAAAGATTCCCTACTTTAAAAGTTCAATGTCTCTTTAAAAACACAAAATTTCTTAACTGTGTGTACCTGTAAAATAAAGAGTGACTTAGATACTTTCTTACGCCTAGAGAAGAACCAGAACATAAAAATAATCACACTTGGGGTCTGGGTCTGGTGCCAAAGTGAGGCCATGTGTGGGGGGCTCAGGTTCCGGCCTTGCTTGCTAGGACCACCTGAAATGCTGATAGGAGCCTGGTGCCCCTCCATATACGTACCAGGGCATGGGCTAATTCAGGCACCCCCCTCAACTGGAATTGAGAAGAGTATCCAAGTGGATTTTTTGGGGGAAGCCTCAGAACAGGAAAGGGTGACATGTACTTCCAATATCCAATATATAAACAAAAGTGAAAGCTTGATACCTAGACAAGTCAACACTCCATAAACAAGGAGGGGAAAAAAAAGCATCGGAAAGAGGCAAGCAAAACAAAACAAGCCTTCAACCTTCAACACAGTGAAAAGGCATTTGTGATTTGAATCACAAAAGGGAAACCCACATGCCAGGGGCATGATGAAGGGACAACATGGGAAAGGTGCAGGATAATCCCACACCAAGCTTTACCAACCCTGTTGGAGATAGCTACAATGGGATCCTCCTGGAGGTGACCCAAGAAACAGATCTTAGAGGAATAATTGCAGACCTGTGCAGAGAAATTAAAGAAAATAAAGAATTCAGAGAACTAAAGAGAGAGAATGAAAAACTCAAAAAGGACCTAGAGGGATACAATGACAAACATCGGAAGGAACTAAAGGAAGAGACTGACAAACTCCAGAAAGAACTAGAGGGAGAAAAAACAAACTCCGAAGGAAGTAGAAACACTGAAAAAGGGAGCCAACCAACAAAGTAAGGGGCACCAAGAAGAGATTAAGAAACTCAAAAAGGAAATGGAAATACTAAAGGAATCACAGGATGAAATAAAAAAGGAAATCAAACACTCATCCAATGAAGAAGAAAGGAAAGGAAAAAGCCTCAGAAATAGAATGGAGGAAGCAGAGCAAAGAATATCAGATCTGGAAGATAACACAGAGCAACTAAAAAGCTCAAATAAAGAATATGAAAAATTTAAAAATACACAAGTGGAACAACCAGGAAATATGGGACACTATGAAAAGATCAAACCTCTGCATTATAAGAATAGAGGAAGGAGAAGAATCTCAAGAGAATAGTATTGATCAGATCTTCAACAGAATAATACATGAAAAATTCCCCAAATTAAAAATAGACAAACCCATACAAGTAGAAGAAGGACATAGGACTCCAAATAGACAAGATCAGAAAAGAAACTCCCCATGCCATATCATAGTTAAAATGCTAGATGCCCAAAACAAAGACAAAATTATGAAGGCCACAAAAGAAAAACAAGTTACATACAAAGGGAATCCCATCAGAATTAAAACTGACTTCTCGGCACAAACTATGAAAGCAAGAAGAACATGGAGGAAAGCATTCCCAGTGTTAAGGGACTACGGATGCCAACCCAGAATACTTTACCCAGCAAAAATGTCGATTATAGTTGAAGGAGAGAGAAAAATCTTCCATGACATAAACAAGATGATGGAATATATGTCTGGAAAACCAACTCTTCATAAAATACTTGAAGCAATTCAAAGGGCAGAAGAGAGGAGCAACAATCCTCAAACACCTAGGAAAAGAAACTAACAAAAACATAACCATAGGAGCAAAATCAAAGGCTAGAAGTCCAAATGGATAATAAAGTGAAAGGAAGCAACATCCATCTTTCAATTATAACCTTAAATATTAATGGGCTAAACTCCCCAATCAAAAGGCATAGACTGGGAGAATGGATTAGGAAACAAAACCCATCTATATGCTGTCTACAAGAAACCCATCTCAATTTCAAGGATAGGCACCAACTTAAGGTGAAGGGATGGAAGAAAGTATTCCAAGCAAATGGTACCAAAAAGAAAAGCAGGGGTTGATATTCTAAAAATATCAAGATAAAATGGACTTCAAAGCAAAAGAAATCAAAAGAGACAAAGATGCCATTACATCCTTGTCATTAAAGAGGAACAAATGACGATGAAGATCTCACCAATCATGCAATATATGCACACACCAAACTTTGGTGCACCAAACTTATAAAGACAATTCTTCGGATTATCAAGGCACAGAATTCAACCCCAGCACACTAATAGTAGGGGACTGTAATACCCCACTAAGTCCTTAGACAGATCAACACGACAAAGGATAAAACAGAGAGACATTCTGAACTAAATGACACAATACACCAAATGAACTCAAAGACATCTATCGAATATTCACCCAAACACCAGAGAATACACTTCTACTCAGCACCCCACTGTGGAACATTCTCCAAAATCAGACACATATTACTTGGAGACACAGGCGAAAAAAATCAACAAATACAAAAAGATTGAAATATCTCATGCATTTTATCAGACCACAGTGCAATAAAACTGAATATTAATGCCAGGATTAAACCCTACAGCAATACAAAAAACACATGGAGACTAAATGACACATTGCTGAATAATGAATGGGTCAAGGAAGAAATAAAGAAAATAAAAAATTTCCTGGAACTGAATGACAATGATAATACAACACAGCAAAAACTATGGGACATTTTTAAAAGCAGTCCTTAAGAGGGAAGTTATAGCTCTAAGTGCCTACATTAAAAAAGAAAAAAAAACAGAAAGAGCACAGAGGTAGAATGATCTAACACTGCAGTAAAAAATACTTGCGAGACAACAAGCATGTAACCTTCTAAATGCAGCAGACAAGAAGAAAATAACAAGAACTCAAGCATGAGATCCAATTGAAATTAGAAACCAAATGAAATAACCATACAAGAAATCACATGAATCAAAAGTATGTCTTGAGAAAATAAACAAAGATAAAGGACAGACCTCAAGACCCAGTTGAACAAAAAAAAAAAAAAAAAAAAAAAAAAAAAAGGAACAACTCCAAATCAATAGACTCTGTGATGAAAGGGGAAATACCAGAACAGACAATGAAAAGATCCAATCATATGGGAATACTTCAAAAATCTGTACTCTACTAAGTTTGAAAACCTGGAAGAAATGGATGACTATCTCAAATCCTGGGAATCACCAAAGCTCAACCAAGAAGAGATCAACAGCTTAAATAGACCAATAATATATGAAGAAATTGAAGATGTAATAGGTAGCCTCCCAACCAAAAGATGCCCAGGCCCAGATGGTTTCATGGCAGTATTCTATAAAATATTTCAAAAAGACTTACAGCCATTACTACCCAAGTTGTTTAGAAGGATACAAACAGAGGGAGTTCTCCCAGATTCCTTCTATGAAGCCAGCATCATGCTATTACCAAAACCAGGCAAAGATACAACCAAAAAGGAGAACTATAGACCCACCTCTGAACACAGATGCCAAAGTCCTGAACAGGACACTGGAAAATTGCATACAGACCCAAATCAAGAAGATCATCCATCATGACCAAGTTGGATTCATACCACAGATGCAGGGATGGTTCAACATATGAAAATCAATAAATATCATAAAGCATATGAATGGTCTGAAAGACAAAAACCGCACCATCATCTCAATTGACGTGGAGAAAGCCATTGACAAAATCCAGCATCCCTTCATGTTTAAAGTCCTAGAGGGTTTGGGCACAACAGCCTGCAAATTGGTTTTACATGAGGGATGCTTGTACTCATAAATTATCGCTTATTGCTAAAAAATGAAAAAAAAAACTGAGAGAAAGATGCAGGAGAGTTATGGCAGGATGCATGATCTGGAATGGGGTGGGGTGGGATGGGGGGGAAGGAAAAGGGAAATATGCCTGAACTGGATTGGAGAATGGTGTGTGGAATACACAAAGCATCAATAAAAAAAAAAAAATAAAGTCCTAGAGGGAATTGGATTGGAGAGATAATTCCTCAATGTAATCAAAGCCATATACAGGAAACCCACAGCCATTATCATCCTAAATGGGGGAAAGACAGAAGCACTTCCCTTAAAGATAGGAACTTGGCAAGGCTGCCCCTGTCACCACTCCTTTTCAATATAGTGCTTGAAAGCCTTGCTATGGCAATAAGGCAAGAAAAGGAAATTAAAGGAGTTCTAATTGGAAAAGAGGAAGTCAAGCTATCCATTTTGGCTTATGATATGATTGTCTACTTAAGGGATGCTAAGAACTCCACCAGAAAACTCCTAGAAACGATTAACATCTTCAGTAAAGTGGCAGGATACAAAATAAATCTAGAAAAATCAGTAGCCTTTCTTTACACCAACAACAAGCAACTTAAGAAGGACTACAAGGAGAACTTCCCACTCACAATAGCCCCCCAAACAATAAAATACCTAGGAACAATCCTAACCAAAGACACCAAGGATCTCTACAACAAAAATTTTAAACCCCTGCAGAAGGAAATTGAGGAAGACATCAGAAGATGGACAAACCTCCCATATTCATGGATTGGGAAAATAAATCTAGTAAAAATGTCCATTCTACCCAAACTCATGTACAGATTTAAAGCAATCCCAATCAAAATCCCCAAGAGCTTCTTCACAGGCTTGGAAAAAAATCTTCAATTTCATTTGGAAAAACAAAAGACCCCGAATAGCCAAGGCAACCCTGAGCGAAAAGAGCAATACATGGGGTGATCTCTATACCAGACTTCAAACTATACTACAGGGCTATAGTCATAAAAACAGCTTGGTACTGGCACAAAAACAGACCAGTTGACCAAAAGAATAAAACTGAAGATCCAAACCTGAGCACATACAATTTCAGCCACCTCATATTTGACAAGGGGGCCAAGAAGACACAATGGAGGAAAGACAGCATCTTCAGTAAGTGGTGTTGGCAAAACTGGATCACCACCTGTAGAAGAATGAAATTAAACCCCTACCTTTTGCCCTGTACAAAAGTCAATTCCAGATGGATCAAAGACATCAAAGTGAAACCCAAGACTCTGGAGGTAATAGAAGAGAAACTTGGCAGCAGACTACAAGACATAGGCGTAGGGAAAGACTTCCTAAATCAGACAGCAGCTGCACAAGAAATAAGATCTAAAATTGACAAATGGGACCTCATGAAACTCAAAAGCTTCTGTACATCAAAAGAAACAATAAAGGAAGTGAAGAGAAAACCCACAGAGTGGGAGGAAACCTTCACTGCAGATACATCTGACAAAGCATTGATTTCCAGAGTATACAAGCTACTCAAAAAACAAAGAAGAAAGAAAACAAATGAATCACTCAAGAGATGGATCAAAGAACTGAATAGAGACTTCACAGAGGAGGAATTAGAGATGGCTGAGAAACATCTTAAAAACTGTTTATGTTTAGGGAAATGCAAATTAAGACCACTCTAAGATATCACCTCACTCCAATAAGACTGGCCAGGATCAAGAAAACAAATGATACCAAGTGCTGGAGAAGTTGTGGGGAAAGGGGGAACACTCATCCACTGCTGGTGGGAATATAAACTCATACAGCCAGTATGGAAAGCAGTATGGAGAACTCTTGGAAGACTTGGAATGAACTTGCCACCCAACCCAGCCATAGGACTCCTAGGCATGTATGCTCAAGAATCACCCCACCGCAGAGATTCATGCAGGGCCATGTTTATTTCAGCTCTCTTCACAATAGCAAGGAGCTGGAACCAACCCAAATGCCCCTCAACTGATGAGTGGATAGAGAAAATGTGGTACATCTACACAATGGAGTTCTATGCAGCAGTAAAGAAAGATGACATCATGAGCTTTGCAGGAAAATGGCTGGAGCTAGAGGACATCATGCTGAGTGAAGTAACACAGTCCCAGAAAAACAAACGATGAATGGTATCCCTCAACTGTGGATGCTAGCGTCAATAACCCAGTTGTAAATATTTCTTGTGGAGAAGGATGCATATTAAAAGAACAACAACAGAAAGACTGCATCAGAAAACTGACTGAAATGTGAACTGGGAGGGGTGGGAGGGGTTGGAGAGGGAAATCTGTCTATATTCTATTAATGTATATTTAATTTAAAATTACATGGTATTTTACTTAAAATTACATGGTATTTTACCTAGAATCTATACAACAATAACTTTGGAATTAACATATACAAATGTATATGTTAATTTTGTGTTTATATAAATTTTGTGCTATACAGTATCATCTTGTAACATTCTCTTTTACCCGTAGGATAATTTAACTTAAGGAATTAAGTTTGCTTCCCAAATTAACAACATACAGTCACCCAAAACAACTTGCATAAATTTAATGAAATTTACACCTTGATTCCTGCCTATAGGTATGTGTACTACAAGTGCCTTTTTGGACTCATGGGTCAAAAAATAAAAACCTAAAATAAAAAAGGGGGGATACAGTTATATATTAAAGCTTTTTGTCCAAAACTTTCAGTTTAATCTTAAAACTAACTATGGGAAAGATTTGTATGTTCCCACAGGTCAAAAGGTCACCAACTTAACGGCTGAGAAAGAAAAGATACAATCTTCCATCGTATAGGTTGTACCAAGAAATACCAGCAGAGATGTTGGCCCATCTTAACACTAAAAGGAAGAAAAGCCTCAGACTGCTACAGGCATCAAACGTCTCTGAGGACCATATGTGTAACAACTGTTTATAGTGAGTCCTAATGAACCTTACCTTCTAGATGCTGCACAGTTTTAATATGAGAGACTTCCTTAACTCTTTTTCATAGAACAAAGAAAAACATAATGAAGTCATTCTCTAACTGTAATTTAGAGTTGACTTTTGTAGAGGTAATCTCTTATAAACTGGTAAAACTGCTTTCTTTAATTGACTAATAGACATAGGAGCTGTGAAAAGGATTTTTCTCTATTCAGAACCAAACATAATACTAAGTCTCTTTAAGCTGTACATATAAGCAAAATATATTAATACAGGAGAGCTCTGATATCAGCAATGGATTATTCTGCCAAGGAGATGTTGGTCAGGGGATCCAAGTCCCCCCCCCAAAAAAGGTAAAGGCTTCTTGCCTGTAAACTTGGATACCTGCAAGAAGAGAGGCGGTAAGGCCCTGTTGTCGAAGACCTGATGTAAGCATGGGAAGGTTGTATTGAGACCACACTTGCAAGTGTACAGTTGGTCTCTGGAATACCAGAGAGTGTTACCAAAGGCCACTAAACCAATAAAGCAAATGTTGTTCTCCTTGAGTCAAGCAAGACTCCTCAGTCAACATCTGTTACACCAATCCTGCTTGGAAATACTGTGCAGCAGTGGCAGCCACAGGTCTGTATATCCCAAATCTATTTGGCTATTGGCTCTCTCCTTGGAGGAATAACTCATGGATGTTGCCACAAGCTTACATCCTCTAGTGATTAGGAGATGCTATAAGCCACAGTAAGACCTTGTCATCTTTTACAGAAAAAAAAATGTAATTCATTGATTAGCATTCCATGCAAACATCTGTGTCTATACCAAAGCAACCTACCATAATAATTAGTACTGTTTAAATACCTATATATCTAATCACTTGTGCTTCATTAGTAGGATTGAAAGGTTATTCGTGGACAAACTGTCAGCCCAAGAAAGGAAACAGCCAGAACTGATCAGAGTCCAAAACGACATCTCCAGTCAAAGTAGATTGTTCTGCTTCTCATCCACCTTTGCCCCTTTTCTAAGCCTAGGGAACAATCTGCAGAAGAAGGGGCATGCTAGAATATAAAGGGCTGAGATTGAGGTGAATGGTAAAACTATAGCAATATAGTCTGGACACTTCTTTGGTCAACTTGATTGTACATATGAGTCCCTCCAGCTGGATGGTGGGAGCCTTGGGCTGTGTGGGTTTGGGCATAACTACTTGCAGGTTGGTTTTACATGAAGGATGCTTGTACTCATTTAAAAAAAAAGAGCTAGATACTGAAAAGTCTTTAAAGCAGGTTTTCATGCCAAGCCTGAAGAAGGCCAAGAGCTTGGAGGAAGATAGTCATTAAAATCCACTCTGTAAGAGTTGCAGTTTAAAAGGGTATACTTAAAATAACATGTATTTATATAAAGAGGTATTTCAGTAGAGATTTACACAGAAATACAAAATAAACTATATAAATTAAAGGACTTGATTTCTCTGATGTCATATTCTAGTCATATAGCTTTATAGAGCAAAGTGTATATTGGGTAAAATTTATTTGGCAGGTACTCAACGCTGCCTAAGCTTTGTCCACATATTATAGGTTATTTTAAGGCTTAGTGAAATGTTTAGATTAATTAAATTTGGTTGTAGGTTTTGGAGAAAATGGTAATACATTTGAACTAATTGGCAATATAAAATGTTAATTGTTTTATTTATAATTTGTATTGAACTTCCAACAATAACTTTGGGGTTAAGGTACACAAATGGTCTCTATATTTTTCCGAGTTATACAATATCACATTGTAACACTTTCTTTTACTTGTAGGACAATTTAAAGGAATTAAGTTTATTTCCCAAATAAGTAGCATACAGTCAGAGAAACAGTTTGGGTAAGATTAATGAAAGCTTATGTCTTGGATCCTGTTTATGGGTATGTGTTAATACAACTTAGGCATATAGGTCACAAACATAAAAAGATTTAAAGAAAACAAAAAGAGGGAGAGGGGTGCGAGGTGGGTGTTGTAGTACTCCTTTCTGGGATACAATTGGAAAACTCTGTGTTCCAAGACCTATATGATAAATTTTCAATTTTGAGTTATTGAAACTAACAATAGGAGGAAAATTTTATGTTCCCACAAGTAAAAACACCACCCTAAATGCCTGAAAGACCTGTACAACTTTTGGCTGGCTGTGCAGGCTGATGGGAAATGCCAGCAGCGAGGCTGACCCATCTGAACATTAAAGTAAAAGGAACGCAGAACCCGAGACTGCCTGAGTCACAGAACACTGAGCAACTCTCTGAAATCTATTAGGTGTTACCGTGTAATCATGGGCCCTAATGTAGTTTACTTTCCAGGTGCTGAGAAACCTTACTACCTCTCACCTTTATAGGAAAAAAGAAGAAAAACATGATGTACTGAAGTCATTCCCTAACTGTAAAATTAGAGCCAAACTGTTATAAGTGGTAATTTTCTTATAGAACAGGTATAACTACCCCTTTTTAATTGACTGATAGTCAAAGGAACTGTGAAAGGGTTTATTCTCTATTTAGGAGCAAATTCAACTAGTAAAGTCTTATAAGCTGTGTAATTAACGCCAAATATATTAGACAGAAAGCTCTTGGATCTTCAGCAATGATTATTCTGCCTAGTAGATGTTAGCTAGGGGATTCAAACCTGCTCCCCCCAAGTTATAAAGGCCGTTTGCCTACAAGTGGGATATAATCAAGGAGAAAGGCAGTAAGAACCCTGTTGTCAAAGACCTGACGCGTTGAGGTGGTGAGCATGAAAAAATGTTTTTAGACTTCACTTGCTAATGTAAAACTTTGGCCTCTGAAATGCCAGAGCGCATTACCAAAGGCCACTAAAGCAATACAGCAAAATATTGTTCTCCTTAAGTCAAGCAAGAATCCTCCAACAGCTCCAGCTACACCTTCAACTGCCTGGAGGACATGTGCAAGACAGTTGGCAGCCAGTTGTGTCTATATATATCCCAAATCTAATTGGCTATTAGCTCTCTCCTTGGAGGAATAACTCACAGTGGATGCCACAAGCTTATGTCCTCTAGTGGTTAGGAGATGTTATAAGCCACAATAAGAACTTGTCACCCCTTATAGAGAAACCACAGTTTGTGGATTAGCATACCATCCAAGCATCTGTGTCTATGCTCACAGCTTAGCTTGCCATAAAAATTAGTACTGCTTAAATGCTCGTACATCCAATTGCTTGTGCTTTATTAGTAGGATTAAAAAGGTATCACTGGATAAACTGTCAACCCATGAAGGGGATCAACCTGAACAGACTAGAGTCCAAAATGACATCTCCAGAGAAAATAGACTGTTTTGCTTCTCACCCACTTGTGCCCCTTTCCCAAAGCCTAGGGAACAACTTGCGGAAGAGGAGGCATGGTAGAATGTAAGGGCTGCAGTGAGCCCTTGGGGTGAATCGTGAGACTACAGCAATACGGACTGGACTCCTATTTGATCAACATGCTTGTCATACAAGCTTCTCCGACTGGACTATGGGAACCTTGGGTTGCTCAAAATTTGGACATAGATACTTCCAAATTGGTTTTACTAATAATTTGGCTCACTTAAAAAATGCACCAATTACCTAATTGTATGGCAAACTGAGTAACATCAATGTTATCTGAAAACAACTGTGCTATTATATTGTAGAACCCCTTAAAAAATAAACAAAAGAGAAAAAAAAATCACACTTATGCAAACTAAAGTCTAGCAGTGTAGCTCCAAAATCTTGTAGCTGGAGTCTGACATCTGGTACTCACTCATGACCTTGTAGCTGGAGTCTGACATCTGGTAATCACTCATGATGTTGGAGCTGGAGTCTGACATCTGGTACTCACTCATGATCTTGTAGCTGGTGTCTGACATCTGGTACTCACTCGTGACCTTGTAGCTGGTGTCTGACATCTGGTAATCACTAATGATCTTGTAGCTGGAGTCTGACATATGGTACTCACTCATGATCTTGTAGCTGGTGTCTGACATATGGTACTCACTCATGATCTTGTAGCTGGTGTCTGACGTCTGGTACTCACTCATGACCTTGTAGCTGGAGTCTGACATCTGGTACTCACTCATGACCTTGTAGCTGGAGTCTGACATCTGGTACTCACTCATGATCTTATCTGCTCCAAGGGCTTGGGCAGCTCCACTTTCCTGGCTCTGTCATCCACATTACATACAGCTTGTCTCATAGCTCAGGCTGGCTCCACCTTACTCTGCCACTGTCCTGGTTGTCATTCCATAGTCCTGGCATCTCTAATATCCTGGAGTCTCTACTGCAGGAGAGGCTTCACCTTCACCAGTGACAGCCTCCTCCAATGCTAAGTCTGAACTATTTTTCATGACTCTTTCATGCCTTCAAAACAAGTACCACATGGGAGACTTTCACACATTGCAAAGTTCAACTACCAGCTTGGGCTGCAGCCCTGGCTCCCTGACCCTGAGGAAATTGTTTCCAGAAGATTTTGCTCAAAGATACTGGACTCTCATTAATCACAGATGACTTTTTAGCTCTAGCCTACCAGGACTGATTGTCTCAAGAAAGCAAAGTTTTTACTTCCATAGATTCCTAATTCAAACGTATCACATAAACAGCCCTTACAGAAGAATCATTGAAGAGCTCTCGAATTTCCTTCCCTCTGAAACTTCACAACTTTGTATCTATTTTCTGCATTTCTCTTAGCACTCCTGTCTTCCAAACTCTCATGGGACCATCCATTAAGATCCGAGCACACGATGACTTTTCTAGTTCAAATTTCCAAACACTTCCACAACTGTCTTAAAAAAAAAATCCCAGGTGTAGTGGTGCACACCTTTAATCCTAGCACTTGGGAGGCAGAGGCAGGCGGATCTTTGTGAGTTCAAGGCCAGCCTGGTCTACAGAGCAAGTTCCAGGACAGCTGGGGCTACAGGGAGACCCTGTCTCAAAAAGACCAAAAAAAAAAAAAAATCCCAACATGATCAGATCCATCACAGCAATACCCTATGTCTCTGGTACCAGTGTGCTCTTGTTCTTAGTTCCTGTGATAAAACACTGACCAAATCCAATTTGGAGAAGAAAGTGTTTATTTTAGCTTAAAAGTTACAATCTATCACCAAAAGAAGCCAGAAACTCAAGGCAGGATTTCAAGGCAGGAACCTGGAGGCAGGACCTGAAGCTCAAATGGTGAAGGAATGCCATTTACTCTGGCCTGTTCAGCTACGCTCTTTGTAAAAACAATAGTATTTTATTTACTTATGTGTAAGTAACTGTTCTGTGTGTGGGTATCTGTGCATTGGGTACAGGTCTCAGAAGAAGCCAGAAGAGCATCAGATTCCCTGGATGCGGAGTCACAGGAGGTTGGGAGCTGCCTGGCTTGGCTGCTGAGATCTAATCCCAGGACCTTTAAAAGACAACAGTATGTGCTCTTAAATACTGAGCACATACTGTTGTTTCTAGTCCTCAACTTCCTTTCTTATATATCCTAGGCCTACCTGTCCATGTATGGCAACACCCACGGTGACTCCCACATCAGCCAGCAATCAAGAAAATACCCCACAAATATGCCCATGTCATAGGCAAATCTGGTAGGAGAGATTCCTCAATTGAGTGTTCCTATTCCAGCTATGCTAAAGTTTGTGCCAAACTGACAAAAGCCAACCATGACAATGCATCCTCCCATGCATAAACACACCACACACACACACACACACACACACACACACACACACACACACACACACACATGCACACACACAGAGCTGTGATCCTAACTGGATATGGTGGCTCACACCTAAAATCCCAGCACTCAGGAATCTGAGGCAGGAGGAGGCTTGCCATGACTTCAAGGCTACTTTGAGCTACACCTTGAGTTTCAGCCAGCCTGGGATACTCTTATAGAGTAGCAAGCATACTCTACAATTCTCAAGAAAGGAAGCATACAAACAAAGAAACAAAACAAAAAAATTATGGTCCTTTGTTAAAAGAAATTTCAAGAAACTACCCAGGTAGAAAGACAAGGAGGGGCTGGAGAGACGGCTCAGCAGTTAAGGGCACTGTCTACTTTTGCAGAGGACCCAGGTTCGATTCCCAGCACCCACATGGTGGCTAAGAACCATCTTTAACTCTAGTTCCAGGGGAATCCAACACCCTTTTCTGACCTCCGCAGTGTTGCACAATGCAGGTGCCCCTACCTACAAGCAGACAGTACATTCATACCTATAAAAAAAAGTACAAGGAAAGAGGAGGGTTTCTTCTCCACTATATGGAATCAGTTCTCAGTGGCAAGTTTAGGGGTGCAAAGGAGTGGAAATGAGGTGGTTTTCCAGGAATGTTTATAAGCTGTTTGGGGAGCATCACCATGGATTCTATCTTCTCATCTCCTTATGAAGTACATAGACAGTTGTGAAGCCAGTTACCATAATTTCAGTTTTCAAGATGGACCCAACTTGTCAATCTATCGCCAGACAAGTTTTTAGAGTAATGAGTTTTTTTTTTTTAACTGGAAAGATAGTACAAAATGAGTAAAGCATTTGTCAGTTCTGTTTATTAACTAGCTCTCGATCAGAAGATGCACAGGGTTGGCCCAATAAGTTTGTATCTCTGCCCTTCCATTCCCTTTGTATGGCTACACCAGATCATTATTCAAAAGCTTTGTCTAATGAGATTTTTCTCTCATCCTTATCTTTAGTTGCTTTAATGAAATAGATAAAGCAAGTGAGAGCTGAGGAGGCTCACAAAGGATTCCACGCTCCCCAGAAACCGTATCATACATGCTCATTCATTCATTCCACAAACACTGAGTATTCCTAAGTGCCAGGACCTGCTTTATGTGCAAAAGCAGAGTAAATAGGCGCCAGCCTATGTCCTTGAATATTTCCGTGCTTCTTGATCTGCTGACCCACAGGGTACAACTTTATTTACTGCTCACATTAGCACTGTCCTTGGCCATGAATTAATCACAGCTTTGTTTCTTAAGAGCGGTGAGTAGGGAAGCCCTCCACATGCTGTTGGCCAGGGTGATGTTTGCATAATGCATCGACTCTGAATGTTTAAACACTACAGCAGTAGATCATTAGTACCAGGTACACTTAGTGAAATCAACCCCCGAGACCATCTTCTGCCTGGAACCTGATCACCTGCCAAGTTTTCAAGGCTTCCCTGAAAGCAAACTGCTGCTGATATATATGTATATATTGAGGTAAGAGTCTCCAGTAGCCAGGCTGCAGGATGTCCTTGAACTCATCGTGTAGCCAAGGATAACCTTGAACACCTGGTCTTCTCACTTCCATTTCCCCAGTACTGGTATTAAAAGCACGTGACACCACACCTAGTTTAAAGTGTACTGAAGATTGAACACAGGCTTTTATGCAGGTTAGGTAAGCTGTCTACCAACAGCCACATCCCCAGCTCCACTGTTCTTATTTAAAGTGTCTTTGTTAAGATTCATTTCAGTGTGTGTTTGTGTGTGTGTGTGTGTGTGTGTGTGTGTGTGTGTGTGTGTGTATGTGTGTGGTTTGCCTGCAGAGGAATCAGAACCCTGGAGCTGGAATTACAGGCAGTTGCAAGCAGCCAGACATGGGTGTTTTCTTCAAGAACAGTGCCCACTTTCAGCTGCTGAGCCATCTCTCCAGCCACTTAAATACATCTGTTTAAGTTCTTTCACCCACCAAACTAGTTAGAAGTCATGCTGCAAGCTTTCAGAGCCTAAATGCAATGATTTTGAATAAAATGATGAAAAATTCTAAGAAGAAATAAATTCATTGACAATCTCAAATTGGGGGCAGGTTGAGGAGATGACTCTAAGTAAAGTGCACGTCTTACAAACACAAGGAGTTGCCGGGGCATGGTGGCACATGTCTTCAATCCCAGGGGCAGAGGCAGAGGCAGAGGCTGAGGCAGAGGCTGAGGCAGGGGAGCTCTGGAAGTTCAAGGACAGCCTGGTCTATATAGCAAATTTCAGGATAGCTGGGGCTACAGAGAGTTCCTGTCTCAAAAAGACAAAACAAACAAACAAACAAAGAGAACAAGCATAAAGACTTGAGTTGGATTCCCTGAACTCTGGTCAGGCATGCTGCAAGCATGTAATCCCAGTGTTGGGGACACAGAGACAAGAAGATCCCAGGGTCTCACTGATCTGTTTAGCCTGCTTGGTGAGCTCCAGGCCAGTGAGAGACCCTGTCTCAAGGTAAAAGTGGACAGTGCCTGAGGAATGACACTGAGTGTCTTCTGGCCTCCATGCATGCACACATCACAAATATACAACCCCCCACATACACACGCACACACACACACACACACACACACACACACACATGCAAAATTCCAACTTGCTGGCACAGTACTAATCAATAAAACAATTTAATACAATTTTAATAAAACAACACTTTTATGCTAAGTGCAAGGTGATCTGATTAATAAACATAACCTATAGTTACATGCAAAACTATTTCGCTACTGAGATAGTAAAGAACAGTCATCTCCCTAAGCCTTAGCCTCCTTGTTCATAAACTGAGTTTGTTGGGCTGAGAGATGGCTTAGCAGGTGAAGGCAATTGCCACTGAGCTTGGTGGCCTGAGTTCGATGCTGGAAGGAAAGGTTGTCCTCTGGCCTTTACGTGTGCCCTGGCATGCACATATAAATGTGTGAACACATATGCACACCACACAGGAACATAGAATGAATAAATGCAATAGAAAGAAAAAAGAGATGTGCTTATCTTTATTATTAGATCTAATAGTTATATAGCTATTTTGTCACTTGTAACTTTTAAATGTTGGCTCTGTGATTTCAATGTAGATCAGTAATAAGAAACATTGCTGACTAGGACTGGCTTTCTACCACACTTAGAGCAGCTATTTGTAGGGAATTCTGGGGCTCCCCAGAAATAAGCAGGGATATGGAATTGCCACTAGCTCATTAATTTGGAGGTGGAAGCTTTACTTAAGCGAGTAGTTGTAGCAACTATATCTTAGTGCATAATATTTGCAAATGAAAACAAAATTTCTCAATCCAGAAAGTGAATTTGATACAAATACCATTTAGGAGCCTCTAGAAAGGTAATATGATCACCTTGAAAAGAATTAAGGATGGCGGAGGATCTCTGTTCTCACGTGTGTGTGTGTGTGTGTGTGTGTGTGTGTGTGTTTGTGTGTGTATGTGTATGTGTGTGTGCACATGTGTGCCTTTGCACATAGAAGCTAGAGGTTGATGTTAAGTATCTTCATCTAGCACTGCTCTTACCATAATCCTTTGCAATAGAGTTTCTCACTCAACCTGGATGTCACTAATTCAGCAAGTCTAGCTGGCCAGCAAGACCCAGAGATCTTCCTGTTTCCTCTTGCTTCCCTAGCACTGAGATTGCAGACAACACATACTGTTATGGCTGGCTTATGAGTGCTGGGAATCAAACTCAGGTCTTCAGGTTTAGTGGCAAGAAGTTTGCCTCCTAAGCTATCACACCAGTTCATGGACCAGTGCTTTTCAAACTTTTTTGACAGAAACTCAATTTTAGGTGTATGTTATATATTATCAGCATATATATATATATATATATATATATATATTGACCACATATTATCTTGCTTCTTATAACTTCCGCAATTTTAGTCGTGTTCTCTTTAATTTTTAAACATGACAGCTGTCCTAACTGATTTCATGAACTACTAATAGGTTTCTACTCATAGTTTGAAAACTCTCAAGGAGTCAAGTGTCAGATTTAAAGACACTCTAGTTCAGGGAAAAATGTCCCATTAACAGTAGCTTAAAATCCCACGAAATAACAATGGAGCCATATAGATATAATATTTGATTTGGGAGGCAAGATATTCATGTGAGATCAAAGGAGGAATGGTGAACCTTGAAGGAAAAGCACAATTTGAAAGATAAGCCATCCATTCTAAGAGACAAAAGGGACATGGCCTTGATTATCAAAGAAAAACAAAAACTAAAGAATAAAAAGGAATGGGAAAGTGTGGCAGTGGCAGATCATGAAAAAGGACCAAAGACTTAAACAGAGCCTGGAGGAGAGGAGAGAGAATAGCTAATAGTCAAGAATGTGTGAGATAGTCAATTTGAATAGTTTTCAGGAAAACGCAGATTGGAACCACAGTGTGATAGAACTATGCACCCAGAAACCTGGACAAAAGCAGAACGATGGAAACACCAAACTCTGGAGGAGATATAAATCGGCTAGAGCTCACCCACTGAAGATATATTGGTACAATCGGTTTGGAAGCAATCTGACAGCATGTGTCAGAACTGAATGTATTCGCACTCCGCAATCCAGCAATTCAACTTTTGGGCATATACCTGAAAAAAAATACACATATGTTTACCCCAAAACATGTGTAAAGACTCCTTATCATGGCCCTGTTGATGATAGCTGGAAACAAGAAACTATCCATAAATAGTGGAAAGCAGACTCAATATAAATATATATATATATATATATATATATATATAATATAAATCCTTTATATTTTCATTTATATAAAGTAGTAAAATAATCATAACTCATAACTGGGTTTTTACTACTGCTTCTTCTTGGGGAGAATTGCTACCATCAGGTGGTGGGGACAGTGAGGGCTTTCAGGATGCCTGTGAACTTTTTTTAAACATATGTGCTTGTTTTATAGGTGTGTTCAATATATAAAAGCTCTTAGGATTTTACAGAGTTGTATTTATGTATCTTGATGTGCATATATATATATATATATATGTATATATGTTTATAGTTAGTAAAAGAGCTCAAACAGTGAATACTTTAAATAATTAGGCTAAGGTGAAGAAGAACAAGGTACCCTATCAGATAGCAGGACTTACAAAGCTACAGTGAGATCACATCTGGTGACAAGCAGAACAATAAAAAGCCAGAAGCATCCTCAAGTGGACCGACTCATGATATAGTGACCAGACTATTATAGCTCATCTGTATAAGGAGATGAACTGCTCAGGGGATGGAGAGAGGGCTCAGCAATTAAGCATATTTACTGCTCTTGGAGAGGACTCCAGATTTGGTTTCCAGAACCCCCATGGCCACTCATAGTTCTAGGTGGTCCAATGCCCTCTTCTAGCCTTGACTGGCACTACATACACATATTGCACATACATATATATGCTGGCAAGACACACATGCACATAAAATAAGAAAGACAAATAAACAAACTCCCAGCATCAGGAGTACAGGGACATGACCCCTGGATTCTTGTGTGGGTTCTGGGGATGGAACTCAGGTCCCCACACCATGATGAGCACTTTACTGACAGCCATCTCCTCAGTCTAGGAAGAAACTCTTAAGCAAAGTTCTAAAATATAAGTGATTAAGGAAAATGGTTTAATTATAGGCTATTAAAATTAAGGTACTCTACACTAAAATCAACACTAAAAGAGGAAACTGACTAGGAGAAGATATTTTTTGCAAAGTGTAAATAGGCAAAACATCAGTGCATGGAATTTTAAAAGTATTCACACAAATCAATAAGAAAAATCCCCCCAAAGCAAACAGATAAAACAGAACAAGACCATATTCGCAATAAGCATATGAAAAGATGGTCAATTTTCAGTTATCAGAGAAAATGAACAAATTTAAGCAACGTATAATTTCACACCCTTCAAACGACCAGCATGGAAAATGCAAGCTGTTGGCAAGAGTTTATAAAAATTCAAACTGCCACATGTTGCTGGGATTGCAAACAGGCTCAACTACTTTGAAGAATAATTTGGTGACACTGAGTATATCAAGCGATTTTAGTTTTGCCATCCAACCTGCTTC
Source organism: Rhizomys pruinosus (assembly GCA_009823505.1). NCBI lineage: Eukaryota > Metazoa > Chordata > Mammalia > Rodentia > Spalacidae > Rhizomys > Rhizomys pruinosus. Next base: position 1,288,473 of record VZQC01000400.1, read on the forward strand.
ACAGAATGTAGTCTATGGGCTGCCAGTGCCTGCAGCACCTGAAAACCAGTCAGGCCAGAAAACTGGAGGCCCCTTACTTGTTTTGGTTTTATATTTTACCAAGATGCCCAGGACCAGGGACCCTGTAGACATATTCCAAGGTAGACAGCACTGGTCTTAAGAGTTCCCCAAAGAAAGACACAGGGAACAGGTGCAAAATTCTTCACAGAAGCATGAGATTTAGAGAAACTTGGTTGACAACTTGAAGATCATCTGTCATTTATCTATTGGCTTGTTTATATGTCTATCTACTATCATCTATCTATGTATCTATCTATCATCTATTTAGATTATCATCTATCTTCTATCTATTTAGATTATCTAATCTATCCATCACTTATCATCTATCTTCCTGTTATCTTCTAGACTTCAATAAATATATAACTGGGGCTGGAGAGATGGATCAGAGGTTAAGAGCAATTCTTACTCTTCCAGAGGACTCAAGTTGGATTCCCAGCACCCACATGGTGGCTCATGACCACTTGTAACTCCAGCTCCAGGAGATCCAATGCTCTCTTTTGGCACCTGCACTCACATGATATATACTCACTACACACAATCACACAAATAAAATCAGTAAATATTTAAAGTTTAGCAAATATATACCTATTAGTTACCATCTAACAAGCTGTCATCTATTGTCTAGTGATTAGCTAGTTGCTTTCTACATATCATCTATCTATAATCTACTCTCATCTACTTATTTTTTGACATCTAATCTATCCTCTACCTATCATCTATCTATCTATCATCTATTATCTATCAAACATCTTCTTATATTGTCTATCTAAAATCAATATCTATCACCTCTATATATCATCTATCATCTATTATCTATCAAACATCTTATATTGTCTATCTAGAATCAATATGTATCACCTCTATATATCATCTATTTATCTATTATCTATCTATCATCTATCATCTATCTTATATCCAATCTATCATCCATCTATCTGACTTACTGCTTCCTGAAAAACCAACAATACTTGGTAGTTTGCACCTGGAATAAACAATGTAAAGGTTCAGTTTTGAACATTTTGAGATTGTGGTATCCATTAGATTCCAAGTGGAGACAATTATGTACATGAATTTGGACTTCTGTTTTGGGCTAGGCATCTGAACTAAAAATGTAAATTTGAGATTTACATTTAAAATTTTTTCTTTTGTTCCTCCTGCTCAGGCTGCCATTGTTATTTTACTTAATAATAGAAGTGGAAAGAAATGGAAGAAAGGATCTCATTTTCTTTGACCCTGTCTTCCTAAAACTGGCAGTTTGATTGGAGACGTGCCAGCTGTTTTGACAAGACCTGCTTTGCTATAAAAGCACTGTCTGGATATTGGATCTCAGAAAGGGAAATTAGAATTATTGGGTGGGTACAGTTTATGTGACAGATGCTCTACTGAAAGCCTGTGATAATTCAAACTCAAATCATTCAAGATTCATCCTGGCCAAGAATGACAGGTATTTTTGTCATCAGCTAAGGTGGTGCCTCGTACAACAATACTGTAGACACAGCTTAGAGTTTTCTTTGTCCACATTCTTGAAATAATGTACTTTCTTACTTTTTATAAAACGGAATTGGCAGTTGTTTTTCAGGGACGCCTTAGGTGAAGCTTTGCTCACATTTTCGATTTCAATTTACTGAAAGTAATCACCGGAGGGGTTTGGAGGTAAAGCACAGGACAGATGTTTGCTGTGCTCTGACTCCTAGCCTTTTCTTTCCTTGCAAATTTTGCAAGCCCTGATCTTTACCTTGCCTTTTGGATTCTCTTTTTTTTTTTTTTTTTTTTTAAATTAGTTATTCTTTGATTCTTTTTGTGCAGTTCATAACATTTTTTTCCATTCCTTGTCAGGCTTATTTTCCACCTTTCCCCCTCACCCACACCCCCACCCCACCCAAATCGGCATTCTGCCAGAAATGTCCTGCATCTTTTCTCTCATTTTTTTGTTTTTTCATTTTTAGGCTATAAGGGATAATCCATTAGTACAAGCATCCTTCATGCACAACCTATCTGCAGGGCGGTTGTGCCCAAACACCGACAGCCCCACCATCCAGTGGGGGGTGACAGGTTTTTTGTTCAATCAATTTGATCAATTAAGTGTCCAGACTACATCGCTGTATTTTCACCATTCACCCCAATAGTAGGCCACTTACATTCACCACGACCCGCTTCGCGCCAGGTTGTTCCCTAGGCTTAGAAAGGGGCACAGTGGACGAGAATCAAAACAGTCCACTCTCTCTGGAGCTGTTACTTGGAGACTCTGGTTCAATTCTGGCTTTTTCCTTTTATGGGCTGACGAGTTTGTCCAGTAATAACCCTTCGATCCTACTAATGAAGAACAAGCAATTAGATATATAGTTTTTAAGCAGCCCTGAATAGCATATTCTGGTAGGTTACTTAGCATAGACACATGTTTGAATAGATATTCAATGAATTATAATTTTCCCCCCTGTTAAATCTGACCCGGGGTCTTACCGTGGCTTATAACATCTCTTAGCCTGTAGAGGATGTAAGCTTGTTGGGCATCAGCCATGGTTTTTTCCATGGAGAGAGCCAATAGCCAATTAGATTTGGGATATACAGGCACATGGCTGCCTCTGCTGCACAGTATTTCCAGGCAGGTGAGGTGTAGCTGGTGCTGACGGTGGAGTCTTGCTTGACTCAGGGAGACCCATATTTGCTTTATTGGTTTAGTGGCCTTTGGTAACACTCTCTGGCATTCCAGAGGCCATCTGTACACTTGCATGTGTGGTCTCAATACATCCCTCCCATGTTAACGTCAGGTCTTCGGCAGCAGGGTCTTATTGCCTCTCCTCCTGTAGGTATCCCAACTTAGAGGCAAGGAGCCCTTACCTTTTGTGGGGCCTTGGATCCCCTGGCCAACATCCACCTGGTAGAACAATCCATTGCTGATGTCAGAGCTCCTGTATTAATATATTTTGCCTGAGTGCATAGCCCTAGGACTTTAGTATTATATTTGGTTCTGAACAGAGAGTAATCCCTTCCACAGTTCCCATGTCTAGTAGTCAATTAAAGAAAGCAGTTTTACCGGTTTTATAAGAGATTACCTCTACAATAGTTGTCTCCAATTTACAGTTGGTGAGCGACCTCATCATTGTCATATTTCTCCTTGTTCTATGGGTGGGAAGGCAAGGAAGTCTCTCATATCAGAACCTTTGTGGCACCTAGAAGGTAAGTTTCATTAGGACTCAAAGTAGACATTTCCCAGCCTGCCTTGAAGCTAGGGGACGCTAAGGGTGTCATATGATAAAATTATTGGCCATCAGGGCATGAATAGAGATGAGATGTCCAAGTCTGAGATTGGACTCCTCTTCCTCCTTTCTTCTGGTCTATGTGTTAGTCCAAGGCATGGAGGTTGCTTATTTTTTTCTTTTTGATCCATCGAGAGCAAGGAAAATCATGAGGATGGGCTAGCTAGAAGACAGCAGCAGACTGGGCAGGGAGCTGACGCCCTGTGCTCAGTTCCAGTCTCCTCCAACCTATAGTAACTAGTGTGGAGGAATCTCTGCCATGTCTGTTTGAAGACTTCTCCCACACCCCCCCCCCTGCCCCCCAGCTGGCGGTGCTGCCTTGAAAGACTGTGGAACCTTTAGGAGATGGAGATGGAGCTTCACTGGAAGACACAGTTACTGCGAGCGGGCCTTGTGGTTTTATAGGCTGACTCTACTTCCGGTTTATTCTCCACTTCCTGTTCTACCAGGACCTTAGGCGGGGAGGAGTCCCAGGACAATGTTCTTGCTGCCTGCTTTTCCTTCCACGAGGGCCGCAGGCCCTCAAACTGTGAGCATAAGGAAACCCTCTTTCCTTTAAGCTGCTTTCTGTCAGGTATTTGGTTACAGCAATAAGAAAAGTAAAGAAGTAAGCAATACAGCCACTATTATTTGGAGTTTCCGAAAGAGACATACTCACTTCTCCAACGTGTGAAAAGATGTGCAGGGTTAAGGAGATTAAGTTTATTCAAAATACAGTGGGCTTTGGATTAGTATTGGGCAGCCTAGATTTATATTCCAGTTTCTTCATCTACAAAATAAATTACCTTAGTTGAACTATTTTGTGTTAGTAATTATTATTTTTTCATTGTGGGGGCTGGAGAGATGGCTCAGAGGTTAAGAGAACTGGCTGCTCTCGCAGAGGACCTCAGTACAGTTCCCAGGACCCACATGGCTGCTAACAGTTAACTTTAACCCCAGTTCCAAGGGATCTGACACTCTCTTCTGGCCTTTATGGGCATCGTGTGACACAGATGCACTTACATACACTCAAGGAAAGCATACACATAAAATAAAAATAAATAATTAAAAAACTCATTGTGTATATTCAGCACATATAGTACTGTACTACATAAAAGCATGTACTGTGTATTGACTGCATTCCCTCTGAACTTCCCTCCCCTTCATCCTTAACCAAGTTCATCAGATTCTGTCGTACTCAATATTTATTTGCTAAACCTAAAAACAAAAGAAATAATGTACTAACACACAGACTCCGTAGACTAAAAAGAGAAATGATTGATTAGGAATTCCTTGCAGGGGCTGGAGAGATGGCCTAGTGCTTAAGAGCACCGACTGCTCTTGCAGAAGACCCGGGTTCGATCCCCAGCACCCACATGGTGGCTGAGAACCATCTTTGATTCCAGTTCCAAGTGAATCTGATGCCCTCTTCTGACCTCCTCGGCATTGCACGACACGGGTGCACAAACCTACATGCAGACAGTACATTCATACACATAAAAAAATAAATAAAATTTAAAAAAGGAAGTCCTTGCAACTGGAGAGCTGGACAACACGGTAGGCCTTCTCCCACACTCCTTCTCTGTATATCCAGCTGTGCACTACAGTTGTCTACTTACAACTATAGTGGAGCTCTCAGTCCCAACAGGTCCAAGCAGATTCCCATCAAGCCTTAAATTTCCCCCGCCCATAGCTTTCTTCATCTCACTATATGGCAACCCTTTCCATTTGCCCCCCCACACCCCCCAAAAAAATCCTTGGAGTCATCCCACATGCCTCAGTCTTTCTCATAACCTACATCAATTTGTCAGATCATCTAGCTGGTTGCCGTATTCAAAATACATCAGAATCTGAGCCCCTCCCAGCATGCTCTGCCTCCAACACTGTGAAAAAGTCACCCATATCCCCAACAGGCCCCACTTCTAGCTCACTTTGACTTGTACTGTTGTGGTCCTAGATATTTTATCATGGGTTGTACAGTTCTTGCAGCGTCCACCAATTCGATATTAAGATGTGAAGTACATTATGAATGTAGTCAGTGCATTAGAAGATGCATTTGAGTGTATGAGAATTATGCACCTTTGTTTTGCCATGCTGCTTAATACAGGGCACTTGGCCATTCCTGTTTCAGTGGAACGTGGGTGTAGGCTAAGTGGGGTGGATTTTATTATTCGCTTGGCATACAATGCCCTTTGTAAATTAATTAGTCTGTTTTTCAATTCCACTTTAAGAAGTAATCGTTTGCAATCATCCAGTGCACTGTTTCCCTCTTTTCTGGAAACGTCGTTTTAGTGCTTTTAAAGGAAGAGAGCAGATTCAGTATTCTGCCATTTATCTCTCTTGGAGGGATTGCGCCCAGAAGTGAAATGAGCCAACTTGGTCATCTCTCCTCACCTCGCTCCTTTCAGTCTATCCTTTTACTCTGGGTGGTGAGGCGCTTGTGCATAGGGTTTGTTACCTCTAGAGCCTCAGCCCATGATCAAGGGAATTTAAATAACTTCTTAAGTAAAGCATCAAGGCTCTATTCACTGTCTTTTTGCCGGAGCCAAGTTCTAGTGCCACTTCTGAGGGAGACCTTATACAATTCTTTTGATGCGCCCTGTGGCTTTAACCGTCATGCTGAAGTTTTGCACATTCTTGTCTTCCTGGCCACCGGTCACTTGCTATCTCATTCAGTTTCTCACCATGGGAAACACCCATATTTGTTTCTGGAACGGAACTTTTCGAACACTGAGGCACATAACTCTGGCTAGATTCTTTGCAAACAGGAAGGCGTGTTTCCCTCCCGGGTGTTTCCACCTTTCTGTTCTGGGCTGTTTCCTCCTCTGCAGAGGCAGTGCTTACAGAGACCATCCCGTGATGGTGGAAGGTCGTGGGTTAATCAGGCTGGGAAGGCTGGGTGGGTTTCCCTACACACACCCCATCACCATGCAGCAAGAACCCCTTATCCAGCTCACAAATGGACGAGTTCTCATAAGCTGGCTTATCTAGGCTTAGAGTGACCAAGGGGTTCTGTTCCACGTGCATGTGGCTGAGACCAGGTTAGGTTATTAACCCAGGGGAACATCCTTCTCATAGCCAGGGAAGAAAAACAGGCCAAGAGTTTCTGTTCTCGAATCCCTTCTGCCAACCTCCCGCCAGCACAGCATGCTCCAGGGCTAAGCACATATTTCCCTGGACGTAAGGTCTATCTATTCTAATAAGGAAGAAGGAAGGAGTTGTGGTGGTTTTAATGAGAATGTCCCCGACAGGCTCCAAGTGTTTTGACATTTTGTCCCCAGTTGGTGGCAGTGTTTTGAGAGGCCTTAGAAGGTGCAGATATGTTGGAGGAAGCTCATCATGGGGTTGGGGGCGGGGTTTATCGAGTTCAAAAACCCTTGCCAACCTCCCGGTGCTCTGCCTACTAACTGTGCCCACTTGAAGATGTGAAGCTCTGCTTTCTGTTCTTGCTCAGATACCTCCTGCCACCAGGCCTCCCCACCATGATGGACTCTAATTCCCCTGGAACCATCAACTAACTGTAAGCTCAAATAAACTCTTCCTTTTGTATATGTTCCCTTGGTCATGGGGGTTCTACCACAGCAACAGAAAAGTGACTAATACAGGATTTATCAAATGTTAGTCTATTTTTGTGGGAAAAGCAATTTCTTAAAAATCTCAAAAATATCCCCCTCACTGGCTTGCCTTGATTCAGACAGAAAGTAAAAATCAAGGTTTCAATTAAGTCTGAATCTTTTCAGAACCATGGGCTCTCCAGCACACCACCGATGGCAACTCATTTTGAGACGTTAAAGCAAAGTGATGGGAAAGGAAAATCAGTTTAGTAGACCTTAGCAAAAATGTACCAGCTCCGTCTGGAATCCCTAAACCCATTACCAGCCACTTAAATGTTAAGAAAGTGGAAAAATGACAGGAAGAGGAAGAAAACAAACAAATGTGCTTTTCCCATTCTGCCCTCTCCCACCTCAACACAATCTACAAAGATAACATTTGGTAAAAGTGTACTTAATTATCCAAGAGTTTGATGGGACAGAATGCTTCATAATTTATAAGCCAATTCTTGTGTAGCCAAATTAGGTCTTTAATCCTTGCATATTCGAGTGAATATAAAACACAATTACATGTTACATAGGAAACAAACCCATAAAACAAAATGAACCAATCAATATAGCTCATTCCCCGCAGAATTCTGTTTGGTATTTTAATGAGCCAAACTTCCAAACTAAGAATCAATATCCATTATGGTCCTTTCAGAAAGGAATAGTGGTCCCATCTCATTACAGAACGTTATCAACAGAAAGTTCCCTTTAGCCTGTGTCTCCCAGGACTAGGCAGTGGCCCGTGGCAATAGTGCTTGGCTGATCTCATTCAGTGACATTTGCTACTACAAATAATTTAGTAGGATCTCATTTATCTATGTCAAAATCTTTCACTTTGATAGAGGGAAAAGATGGAGTTGGTAGAAAGGCCAACTCTACTTTCTGGATCACGGAACCTGCCCCTTTCACAGGCACTATTTTTACCTTATTAGGAACACTCAGGCTCAAGGCCACAAGGACCCTGGAACATGAACTTGGAGACCCCAGACACTTGGCCTGAAAAATGTAACAGTAGTTTAGTAACCAGGAAACTCTCTGGCCAGCTTTCTGTTTCAGAGAACAGAGGGAGGGAAGTGAAAGTAAGGAAATAAGAGAAAGGAAGGAAGGAAGGAGGAAGGACGACGGGGGGAGGGAGGAACAGAATGGAGTACACACAAGAGAGAGAGAGAATAGATAAAATGTAATTTTAAAAAAAAAAAAAAAAAAAAAAAAGGAGAGAAGGGAGGGAGGAAGGAAGGAGGCAGGGAGGGCGGGAGGGAAGGGAAGGCAGGATATCAGGAAGGGGGATGGAGTACTTGCCGCCGTCGCGACCCAATCACGATTCTATACAGTCGCCCGTCAGCAAGGCGGCATGAAAGTAGGAACGGAAGGTCACGGCGGGCGGCGGCAGGGTGGCCGGGCGGTGCTTGCATGCCAGGTCGGGGGGAGGCGGGAAGCCGTATCTCAGTCACCGGGCGAGCCGTTCTTCCTGCCCGCGCTGTCGTTCTTCGTTCTTGTCTGGGACGCTGCAAGGCGGTAGTTTCTTCGTGCTATCTTCCTTCCGTCCTTCATTGAAGGATACTGTTCAGTTGGCATTTCCTGTGCGTCGGTTTCGGGGGGAGGAGGGAAGGAATTGGGGGAGGAGGGAAGAAGGAGAGAAGGCAAGGAGGAAGGGAGGAAGGAAAGAAGGAAGGAAGGAAGGAAGGAAGGGACAGAGGGAAGGAATCAGTTGTTGACTAAGATATTACGATTTGTATTTGTCCCTTAGAAAGAGATCTGATTAAAGAGCCACAAATGTCATGATCGCCTAAGTCTTTTGTGCCGTGGAACATAAAGCCAAGCCTTTATTAGGCACTCCCTAAGTGCTTAGGCTGTATGACTTTCTACGGCAATGGAAACATCTTTATCTGTGTTGACCATGTGGTAGCCCCTCCTACCCACACCAGTAGCTATTAAGCACTTGAACTACAGCTAGCAAAACTAAGCAACTGAACAATATTTTACCTTAATATAATTTTGGTGGAAATAGCAAGATGTCTCCCATGCCTACTCTGCTGAAGAGCAGAGCTCAGCCTCCAATCTCATGTGCATCAAGTCCTCCAGTGCTTATAACTACTAACATGGTTTCCACTTTGCAGAAGGGGAATTGAGAAACAGGTAGGCTAGCCACTTGGCAAGGTCATAGAACTGGGAGACATCAGAGCCAAGAGTCAAGCCTGGCCATCATGGTATATGCTTGTCTTTAACTCAATAGAACCAGAGTCCCATAGACAGAGACAAAAATCTTTTCTTGGACAAACCATGCAAAATCAATCAGGTGTACATGATATGTGGAATTTACTGGAAGTAGTCCCAGAGGCCCCAGGGTCCCTGGAACAGCTCAGAAGTTCCACCTGCCACTAGTGATTCTGTAGTCACAGTAGCCACTGTGAGATGACAGGGTATCACTTTTCTCCGTGTGTTTCTTGTAACATCACTATTGCAAAAATAATAGGGTATGAGAAGGAAATGGGTAACAATGGTCAAAATCATTAGAGAAAAACTCCATATTCTATTTTTCCTCTGATGCACAAAATACCCACCCATCAGCTTTATCTCCCCCCCCCAACTTATCAAAATCTGCTCCTGTGGCAAGAGTTGGACGTCTTCATTAATTTCTCCACAGAAGCAATTTACAAGCATGCACTGAGACATACCTTGGTCCTTGTCTTCTGCCCTAACTTGGGATACATACAGTCTGGCTGTATAGGCCTTAGGAGCCTGTGGCCATATGGACAAACACTGCCCCCCAGTGGTCTGGAGGGTAGAAATAAAACCCGGTCAGAGCTCTCAGGAGAGTCCACAAATGTGTGTGACGTGAACTTCCAGGATGTCAGAATGCCACCCTGTGGGGATGAATGGCTTATGCACCCTGGTATTCAGAGCACCACCTCTGATCCTAGAGGCCCGGAGAGGGTGGACAGGAGTGGGAATAGGCCCTAGACATTTCCAAGGATAGAGTCAGACAGGTTCAGCTCACGAGTTCAAGAGTGTAGTCCCAGCGTGTGTGGACTCTGATGTCTCTTGAAAGAAAACCATTTCGGTTATCTCGTGAACACAAGACTGCCATATTTATCACACAAACCAGAACCTGTTAGAGAATCAGTGCAGGAGCTGAGTAATTAAATCATAGCAACATCCAAAAACCAAGGGAAAGTCTGATACATGGTTCTTCTACCCTGGGGTTAGAATCCTGTGCCAATGACCCTCCATCATCTGCTTGGAGATGAAGCAGTATATGCTAGCAGTCAGATTCAGTATGTTCTCAAAAAAGTATGCATAAGTCTCAAGGGTGCTATAACTGTCCTGGCAAGAATGAAAATGATCTAAAGAGAGACATTTGTACCCTTCCCTTAAGCTATTAGACTATGGAAATGGCCCCAGGGGATTAGAATTTCCCCAGGGATCTCATGCTTCTAGAAGGAAAACGTAAAACCTGTTGCTGGCCCTAGGGAAAACTTGTCTCCCAGAAAGAGATCTCGTCCTGTGCTGACAACCTGTCAGACCATCTTGCTGCAGAGACTGAAGCCCAGACAATGATGGGCCTGTAACTTGCAGCACCTCAACCAGCTATAGACACCTTTGTTCTCTACTCTTAAAGATTTATTTTTATTTATGTTTGTGTGTGTGTTCATGTGTGTATGCACATGTATTTGTGTGGGGGTGCCCATGGAGGCCAGAAGAGGGTTATGTGACCCTTGAGCTGGAGTTATAGGTGGTTGTGAGTCACCTATCATAGTTGCTGGGAACTGAACTCTAGTCCTCTGCAAGAACAGTAAACACACTTAACCTCCGAGCCATCTCTCCCCCCGAACCCCTGCCCATTAACTCTGTTTAAACCTAACCTACATCTCAGGGTCCTGAACATGGTCTTGGAAGGAGAAGATCACTGAATCTCTTCCTTTCTCTTCCCATTCAATAATTTTCCTCACCCTGCTTTTCATTATCAATTGGCCTATTGAGAATGACTGGGTGGGCCGACCTTGATAGGGGAGTCAGGGCCCAGGCTCTGAGCCTACAACTGCAGTCATGCTGTAATATGCAGGTTCCTAGCTCCTAACAACAGAGATTTGGATTAAACTTGTCTGGGGTGGAGCCCTAGAAAGGTGCATGTTAACTCTCCAGGGGATTCCAATGTAGTGATCTGAGGTTGGTATTTTGAGAAATATTTGACCTTGAGATTAAGGCTGTATGTGGATCTGAAATTCTACATAGTAGCTGGGTGACCGGGAGAAAATTTCATTTCTAGTCCTTAATGTCCTCAACTGTAAAATAGGCTTCATAAAATCTACTTCATGGAATATTTTGTGGATTAGAATAAACCTTGAAAAAGTACTTAAAGCCTGTTATAGTATAAACACCCAGAAAATGGTGGATATTGTTATATTGTGTTGAAATACATGAAGTTGTAATGTCTGTATTTGAGCATATTAGGCAGTGGTCAGTTCATACAGACCAACCCCCAAATTAAGAAAATGTTGGGGCTGTAGAGATGGCTCAGAAGTTAAGAGCACTGGCTGTTCTTTTAGAAGACCTAGGTTCAATTCCCAGCACCCACATTGGCAGTTAACAACTATCTGTAACACCAGTTCCAGGTGATCTGCAGACACCTTATTCTGTCCTCTGTGAGCATTGTACAACATGAGTGGACTTACGTACATGATACATGCAGGATAGCACTCATACACATAAAATAAAAATAAATACATTTTTAAAAAGGAAAATGTTCTTCAGGAGTCTAGCTGGAGAGGGGCCGCCCTGGGAGCTTTCTGGCAGCGAGGCTAGCCAAATGGATGAGCTGCAGGCCAGAGCAACTGTGGGGGACTCCTGGTATCCCCCCTATATGCATGCAAACATGTGAATGCACACATGTCCACACACGTGAATGCACACATGTACACACATGTGAATGCACACATGTACACACACAAGAACAGATATATATGTCTATATCACAACACACACACACACACACACACACACACACACTCAGCTACTCAGCCATGGTGATATTCTCTAAACTTTTGTGTGTACCTGGATTACCTGTGGTCTTTGTTAAGACGCAGACTTAAACTCAGTGGTGGGATGGAGTCTGAACAGTGATTCTGATACACTCCCAAGTGATGCCAGTCCTAATGCTGCCAGACCCTGGGTCGCCTGCTGTGGGAAGCAAGGATCTAAGAAGCTTAAAAGGAGATCAATTTATAAAGCTGTCCCCAGGGTCGCGGGTCTCCAGTGAATGAAAATGAAGTGCTCATCTCCCTAAACCCGATAAAAAGCACAGCATCTCTGGGACATCACTATGCCCTTAAGTTAATTGCTTTTCAGTTAAGTATTTTCAGCAAAATTACTATGCATTTATCTTAATACAAATCCAGGAATTTGGATATATATTCGCATTCTGATAGATGAAGCCGCTTCCTATTCGAATAAGCTTTCCTACTGTTTTTCTTATTTCTGTGCTGAAAAACGTGGACTGTTACCAGCTTAAGTGCATTTATTCATTCATCAAACACTACTTTAGCATGAACTCTAAGCTCTGTTCATTGCTAGGTTGTATGATACAAAGAGAAAAGCAGAAAGGGACCTGAGAGAATGTTCCAGAGCTAATTAGGATAGAGTCACGACCAGATAACAGATCTTCCAAACCCCAGGGTCTCTTCTGGCTCACCAGGTCTTGCTGAGAGGCAGTGATAGAGCAATCATTCAAGATGTCAGTTTGTAAAATAAAATTCTGTAAGCCTGAATTCTGTTTTCTCTATTCTTTTCTGTGTGTATTGTGGAGAAATGTGGGGGTTTTTTTTGAGAAGAAATATCCAGAAGAAATGTTAAAATTTACTCCCTGTCACCACTATTTCTGATTCCAAAGTTCTGTAATTCAAAGCAGACACAGCATTTTGGTCTCAATTTGTGGCCCCCTCTGAGATTTTGGGCCGCTATATACCAAAAAATTTAGCTAGCTTTTTTTTTTACCCTCAGCCATGCCTGAAGGAACATAAATTCTTGTATTCTTACTGTGTTGTTCATAGGGTTTTTTCTTTTTCATTTTTTGGTCTTTTTGAGACAGGGTCTCCTTTAGTCCCAACTGGCCTGGAGCTCGCTATGTAGACCAGGCTGGCCTTGAACTCACAGAGATCCTCCTGCCTCTGCCTCCCAAGTGCTGGGATTAAAGACATGCACCAACATGCCCAGCATAGTTGTTTTGGTTTTTTTTTTATGTGTGTGAACGTACTGTCTTTTTTTTTATGTGTGTGAATGTACTGTCTGCATGTAAGTTTGTGCACCTGTGTCATGCAATGCCACAGAGGTCAGAAGAGGGCGTCGGATTTCCCTGGAACTGGAGTTAAAGATGGTTCTCAGCCACCATACGGGTGCTGGGGATCGAACCCAGGTCCTCTGCAAGAGCAGTTGGCGCTCTTAACCACTAGGCCATCTCTCCAGCACCCCCTTTTTTTTAAATCTTAGGGTGTGTGTATGGTGTGTGCATGTGTGTGTGTGTGTGTGTGTGTGTGTGTGTGTGTGTGTGTTCCTATGCATGAGTACAGGCACAAGAGTGCCGTGGTGCATGTGTTGAGGTCAGAGGACACCCTCAGGAGTTGATCCTCATCTGCCACCTTGTTTGAGATGTCTATTCACTGCTGCATTCACCAGGCCAGCTGCTCTGCAAGGTTCCAGGGACTCTCCTGCCTCTGCCTCCCAGCTTGCCATCCACATGCTGGGATTATTAACAGTTGTGATACTGTGTGTTATGGGTTCTGGGAATCTGAACATGAGTTCTCAAGCTTGCATGACAAGTGCTTTACCTGTGAGCCATGTCCCCAGCCCTGCTTAGAGAGGTTTTAAGCCACATTCATGAATCAAGATCCCCATGTATGAACTGTATCTGACCATATATTTAAGCTAATATATCTATACTTGGATGGATGTGTTCTGTAATGAGGGGTCTGGCATGATAACTACTTTTTATTGTATGGCAAGAGCAGAGACTCCAACAGAGTCTGGCCCATGTCCTGGGCTTGGGGATTTAGCCTGGGAAGCCTCTTTGTGTACCATTCAGGTTCATTGTCTTATGAGCCGAAGTGCATCTCGGGTTGCTGGAGGATCTCCATTGTCCCACCTCTTGCACTGGTTTCTTTCGCCCACGTGAAGCCAGTGGTTCATTGGCTGACCACAGAACCAGCCACTTTTGGCTTCCAGGGTCCCCGGACCAAGTTCCCTCTCTTGATTTGTATCTACATTGTGCCATCACATTAGCTTGATTCTCAGCTCTGATGCTCACCAGCTCTGAAGAGCCCCAGCTGTATGTGTTTCTCTAGCACTAGGACCAAGCATGTGACCAAGAAGCTTCGAGATTCTTCCTGTGGTGGGGATCAGGGAACACATGCCCCCAAAGTATAGCATTTGAGAAAGCGGCAGAAACAGGAATGACTTGGTTTCTTTTGCTCTTCTCCTTGGGTGTGGTGTATACGATGCTCCCTCAAGAGAAGGTCCCATCCATGGAGGAAAAGAAGATCCTTATCTCTGAGGACAGAAGGTCCCCAAAGGAACAGGAATGAATGGGCCTGGCCATGTTCTGCTTAGTCTGTTCCCTCTTGATGCAATCTTACTGGTTCCCAACATTATATTCATCATAGAGGTATCTAGCATTCCATGCTTCCGTGACTCTTCAATTCTGAAAGCACTTACGTGACATGCAACTTTGGTGTGTATGTCTGTATGGTGTATGCAGAGGCCAGAGGATGATGTGCAGTGCCCTGCTTCATCACTCTCTGCCTGATCTCCTTGAACTGTCTCTTACTAATCCTGGAGCTCACCAGGTTTTGGCTAGGCTGGCTGTCCATCAAGGCCTAGTAACCCTCCCTGAAGTGCTGGGGTTACAGGTGTGAGCAGACACACCCAGCTTTTGACTCAGGTGCTGGGGATCTGAACTCAGCTCCAAATGCTTGTATACCAAATACTCTTACCACTAATCTTCCCAGATCCCCCAACTTCATAACTAGAAAATTCTGTATGCCTTTCTTCTATTGCTAGAAAATTCTGTATGCCTTTCTTCTATTGCTAGAAAATTCTGTATGCCTTTCTTCTATTGCTTTTATTATTATTATTATTATTATTATTATTATTGAGTCTTGGTCATGGTAAGGAAAAGATACCAACTGTCATCACTACCTGAGACATTGAGAATCCTTTACTAAACCCAGTCAGCTCCGAGAGAGAGAAAACAAAGACAGAGAGTGCTTCTGAAGTGGGTCACAGCGCTGGTCCCCCCAAATTGAAGACACCAGGAAGCATTTTTTTTTCAAGCAAACACCTTTGCTAAAAACCTAACACAAACAAGTTGGTTAGTCTGTCATTCCACTAACTGGATCTCATGTCCTGTGCTTATCTGTCCTGTTCTCATCAAAGGCCTTGATCTGAGAGATCTACCTGCTTCTGCCCCCAGAGTTCTGGGATTAAAGGTGTATACTACCATGCCCAGCTAAGACTCTCTTAAATCCAGGCAAGTACATCCAAGCTTCTCTTAGCATATTATTGAAGAAGCCCAGCCACAAAAGCGAAGGCTGCAATAGCAGGACAGGTCCATTCTGCTCCCTGCTGTTTTTGTTTGTTTTTGTTTTGGTTTGAATTTTTGTTCTTTTGAGTCAAGGTCCTCAGTAACCCAGGCTACCCTTGAGTTTGCTATGTAGACAAGGATGACCTTGAATTCCTGATCCCCTTCCTTCCCTCTGCTGAGTGTTGGGACTGCAGGTGTGGACCACACCCAGCTCAATTTCTGCCCTAATGCTTATCAGCCCTGTGATTGAAGCCACTTATTGGACCACTCTGAACACAGCTTCTCTTTTTATTTTTTAGGAGATGGGAATATTGTGAATTTTTTTCATTTCAAAATATGTATTCAATTTTATGTGTGTGCACACATGCCTCTCTGTGTGTGTATGTATGTATGTATGTATGTATGTATGTATGTATGTTGCATGTACCAAGGAGAGGGCGTGGATGTCAGAGGACATCTTGAGGAGATACTTCTTTCCCTCCACCATGTGGGTCCTGGGGATTTAACTCAGGTCATTAAGCTTGGCAGCAAGCACCTTTA
This sequence comes from Rhizomys pruinosus, assembly GCA_009823505.1. NCBI lineage: Eukaryota > Metazoa > Chordata > Mammalia > Rodentia > Spalacidae > Rhizomys > Rhizomys pruinosus. The sequence goes on from VZQC01000400.1 coordinate 1,304,480, forward strand.
ACTGATGAGTCATCTCACCAGCCAAGAGATGTCAAGAGACAAGAATTAAGATGATGTGACTGTTAAGTGAGATTATGTAAAATATTTGTCATGAGGTCTCACTGTGGGAAATGTTTAATAAATAATAAGCCTTGGTGATTGTGTTCATTCCAAGCTCTGTTTTGGAAAAGTTAGCAAAGTTGGCTGTGGCAGGCCATTTCTACTCTTAGCATATGGAATTTTCATGGAGGGAAAGTACTGAGCATGTTTTCTAAATCAGTGTAAGATTCTGGTGAACACTGAGGGGTCATCATGGGCACTGGAGCCAACAAGTGCCCTTTGGGTATACAGCCCATGCACTGAAAAAGTATAAAACTTTTCCTCATTTTGGCTTCCTGACTGGGTATTTGATAGAAACCACTGATATATTTCAGCCTACTGACTCTGGCTCTTGTGTGTAGCATGCTGATATATTGTTAACTGGTATTTCTGTCATCAAACTTATTCTACCATAGTCTTATGCACCTCACGCCTCCTGTCAACTTAACTGGTACATCATGTGTATTGTCACTGATAACATGTCACACTATGTTGACAGAGACCTTCAGGTTCCATGGGGAGCAGACTCCAGATGGTTGTTGGCTCCCGATGGCTCCCTCCTGTGATTGATGCTCAGTCATCCCTAAATCTGCTTGGTCTACTATCACCTGAGCCATAACTTCTACCACTTTACGAATATGACAGGAGACTTTGACGAATGCTCTGATGAATCCAGAAGCCTCATATCTAGATGATCTTCAACATAACGGTCAGAAAGATACAGCAAGTAGAGAATCATCTGGAATGATGGGAAAGTTAGGTCCTGAGAAGAGGCTGGTTGTCCTGGCTTGCTGCTGCTATTGCTATCTTCCTCCTCCTCCACCGCCCCCTCCTCCTCTTCCTACTCCTCCTCTTCCTACTCCTGCTCCTCCTCCTTCTCTTCCCCCCTCTTCCTCCCTGCCCCCTTTTCTTCTTCCTTCAAGTTTAATTTCTACTACTTCAATATGTCCTAGAACATACCTGGTATTGAAATTTAAAATACAAATTCATCTTTTGAATTTCCTTTTGTTTTTATAGTAAGCTCAGATGAGAGACTCCCCTTTCTGAACCTTTTTTTAAGTTTCTTCCCTTTCTTTCTTCTCCCTCCCTCTCTCCCTCTCTCTCTTCCTCCCTCTCTCTCTCCTTCCCTCCCTCCCTCCCTCTCTCCCTCCATCCTTCCATCCCTTCCTTCATGGGTTTTTCTCTTCTTCCTTCTCTTTTCTCTTCTCTTTGCTCCTTTATTTATGACTTTTCATTTGGAAATTTTCCAATATAAAACCTCAGAAAAGCTAGTATTGTAGCTCCAGAGTTCCTATCACGGAGACTGGAGACCCTTCCCTGAGGCTGCTTTGTCCTGTTCTCCACCCACTTCTCTTCCCTCCACACTTGAGTTGCTTTGAATGATACCACATTGTTACATTGTAAACATTTCAGTATGTATCCCTAAAAATCATTCTAAAACATATTCCCAGATACCATTTTACAATTAAAACAGAGAATTCCTTAATCTGATCAAAGTTTTTTGGTTGTCACATAGACTACATCCTTTGTTCCAGTGCAATTTCTAACAAGCTCTTCACGCCACTTTTGGTCTCATGAAAGGCTCCTCCCTGGCCGCCTCTTTTGTTTTGCCTTTTGCATAAATTTTCTTGAGGCAATCAGGTCATGTCTCTCTTGTAGAATTGCTTCTATTCTGGCTTTTTCACACCTCGTGGGTATTGTTTGGCAAGTCCCTCTGTTCCTACATTTCCTCTAAATGGATAGCTCTATCTATAGGTCTGATCTGATTCAATGGTAATTTTGTCGTGAGAGTTTCCTGCATATGGTACTTCGCATGTCCTGGCACCTCACTTCACAGACACAGCGTGCCTGTGTGTCTGTCTTTATGGAGCGATAGCAATTTCTTGTTAAAAGACTCATTTTCATTTTCAATTATATACGTATGTGTCTGTGTGTGGGTATGTATGTGCATGCAGATGCCTGAGGAGGCCAGAGGGCAGTGGATAGACCTGGAGCTGGAGTTACAGGTGGTTGTGTGTTGCCCAGCATGGGTGCTGGGAACTAAACTCTGGTCCTCTGCAAGAGCAGTATGTATTCTTCACTGCTGAGTCATCTCTCTAGCTCCCAGCATATTTAAGAGCAGTTGGTCTTTCCCTATGTTAGCGGATGTTTTGCTTGCCTCCTTCCAATAGCTTTTTTTTTTTTTTTGTTCTTTCCTCCTCCTTGTTATGGATATATTGACTTGTCTAGGTTTGTTCAGGCTTTAATTTTTGTTATATATTGTTTGGAAGCTCCTAGTACGCTTCTCTTCTCTTCCTGTTCTGAATTCTCCAATAGGAGTTCCCCTTGGATTCTTCCGCCATTAATCCTGTTGGCAGGGTGGGTACCTGCCGGAGTGATTATTGCTATCTTGCCTGCGCCTCAGGAGCTGGGCCCCCCAAAAAGCCAGCACGCACGGACCAGAGCAGACCTAAACACAACAACCTCTGACCTCTGTTTCAACAGTTGCTGCAAAGGCAAAAAAGCGTGGTCCCTTCGATATGGACCGCATCCAAAAGAGGGGCTCAGAGTCGAGTCCCTCTTCCAGCCAGCCACCCTAAGACAGTTCACCCCAGAAAGTACCTGCCGAGTGATTATGGTGTCCTGCCTGCACCTCAGGAGCCGGCCCACATCCACAATCATGTTTTCAAAAC
>VZQC01000403.1:5800-20406 GCA_009823505.1 Rhizomys pruinosus
GAGCCCTGCAGGCCACAAGGAGGCAAAGCGTGGCTTGCAGGCGCCACGAGACGCTGGCCACGAAACTGACAACCGTCACACCTCAGCACAGAAGAGGGCAACGGACTCCCTGGACAGTGCTGGATGCAATCGACCAGATGTGGCCGCCAGTGCTGAGGACCCGGCGTCCCAACGAGAGGCACTATGAGGGTCCGACTGGCCTCAACAAAGCAGAAACCGCTGCCAAGCATGGTGAGGCACAGGCGAAGATCTGGAGGTGCACCCATGACGTCCTGCCACCTCCGATGGAGCCAGATCATCCCTTCTACAGGAACATCAGTAAGGATCGCAGGTATGCAGACCCCACTGAGGACCAGCCACCCTCCTGTGAGAGCCCGAAAGACACCACTGCCAGAGCACTGCCCCTCTGGAACAAAGAAACTGTCCCCCAGATCAAGGAGAGGAAAAGGGTAACGATCGCTGCACATGGCAACAGCCCTCGGGGCATCGCCAAACATCTGGAGGGTCTCTGCGAAGAGGCCACCATGGAGCCGAACCCGCCAACCGACATTCCTGTGGTCCATGAACCAAAGAAGAACCTGAAGCCGACCAAGCCCACGCAGCCCCTGGGAGACAAAGAGACCTCGCGCAAAGCCATGGAAGCCATGGCCACCCAGGGCAAGGTCAAGAAGTGAAGGCGAGCAGGCAGAACCACCACCCCCAAGAACACCCCCACTCCGCCCATGCCCCCTGCATCCCTCCCCTGTACCTGTCACACTGAGTATACCTTTAGGATCCCAAGCTGTAGCTGCAGATGGGGACTGGTGGCTCCTATTTTCATCCTAGTATTTTATCCCCGCACCCACTCCCTTCATACAGTCCTGTCAGAATGGTACCTCTGAGGTGTGGGCTCTTGGTCCAAGCCCAGGGAAGACTCCTCTTGCCCAGGAGAGTTGAGAGGTGGTCATTATAGGGTTTTTTAATGCTTTGTTTACTAAGGGCCTGCCTGAGAACAGGCCAGGGATGAACCGTGACTTGGTATGACCAATGAGTAGAAGCCAGAGTCCAGCTTTGTTCCTGGAGCCCACCCTGTGCTCCTCTGTAGGGTTACTCGGGGCTGCAGTCATTCCAGTGGAAGATGAGTGTAACGCAACCCGTCCATCCCTGCCATTGCCAGGATCTCTACTGCTGACATTAGAAAATAGTAAGCTGAGATGGGGTTCGTTCTGTCTTGGTACAGGACTGTGTTTACACATGCACCTTGCAGCTCTGATAGTATGCAATCCATGTACCCTGCAATCAGTGTTGGGATGCCCTCTGTGGTCACAATGCACTTGGTAGAAATGTGGGATAGTTTCTTCGTGTGCCACTGGTAGTTTCACTCTCGAGTTCTGATCACAATAGTTTCCTCTGCCCTGGTGCAGCAATCCTTCCTAGATCACCTGCTTTATCTGCACCACTTCAGATGATTGTTTCATTCCTGTCTTTGAGACTTTTGTGTACTATATTACATAGACTGCTTTCAATTTTTTGAACCATCCTCACATCTCTGCAATACAACCAAGTTGAACGCACTGCATATTATTTTGAATTTCATTTGCAACCTCTGTGTTGGACATGGTACATTTGTATTCATCATCTAGGCTGCATGTGCACTGGTGTGTGTGTGTGTGTGTGTGTGTGTGTGTGTGTGTGTTTCATTGTGTCTCTAAATGATTTTATATCTGGGTAAATTTGACTTCAAAGAATGATGTCAGTAGTGTGATATCCTTTTCAATTTGGGGAGAATACTTTGAGTTTCAATATACCTTCTTTACAGGGAGAAATCAACAGTGAATATGCCCAGGACTAGAATTTTTTCTTGTCCTTTAAAAAGTACTTCAGGCTCCATGGTCATCTAGTTAAACTGTATAATCCTTTATTTAATTTTGTTTAGTCTTAGCTGCTTAGCTACTTGTAATGTTCTACATTTTCCAGGTTTTGATAGTATGTTTTCAATATATTACTTGATGGTGCTGTGTATTTCTTTGCTATTTGTTATAATATTCCCTTCTCATCTCTGATGTTATTAAGGTAGATCTTTCCATTTGGTTCATTTAAAACTTTTCTTCGCGGGTGCAGTGCTGCACACCTTTAATCCTAGCACTTGGGAGGCAGGGGCAGGCGGATCTCTGTGAGTTCAAGGCCTTCCTGGTCTACATAGTGAGCTCCACGTCACTGGGACTAAAGGGAGACCCTGACTCAAAAAGACAAAAAAAAAAGTTTTCCTATATTTTTATTAAAAAGGAACCTGTGAACCTGGAGAAATGACTGAGCAATTAAGAACAGTCTCTACTCTAGCAGATGACCAAGGTTTGAGTCTCAGCACCTACATGTATCTAACCATCATCTATAACTGTTGTTCCAGGGAATTGGATGCCCTCTTCTGGCCCAGGTGGGCATTGCATGCATGTGGTGTCATTCTTTACTTGCAGGGAAAACACTCATACACATAAAATACAATAAAAAGTAGTCAAAGGCAACTATCTGTTTCATTGAATACTAGTCCTGTTTTCTGTTGTTTCCATTCCTCTAAATTCTGCCATCATGTTTAACACTGTTCCATGTACTATAATTGTCTTTGTCTTCTTATTATTCTAATGGTTGAAATGCATCATTCTGTTACTTATTGTACTACTTTCTATTATCAATAAGTCTAAATTATCCCATAACATAGAAAGGGAAGACTTACAATCCCTATTTATAAAATCAGTATCACCTGATATCAAAACATAAAATCCAAGAACTAAGAAAAGTATAGATCAATCTCTCTGATGAGCATAGATATGAAAATTCTCGATGTAATACTTGAAAACAGAATGCAAGAACACATCAAAAAGATAATCCACCATGATTAAATTGGATTCATCTCATAGAGGGAATGATGAGTCAACTTACAGAGATCAATAAATGTAATCAGCTCTCTCACTGGACTCAAGGATAGAAATCATATGATCATCTCACTACTTGCATAAAAGTCCTTTACAAAATCAAATTTACCTTCATGATAAAGGTGATGAAGAATTTATGGATACAGAGGACATATCTGAACATAATAAAAGTGATGTACATCAGTGCACCCCTATCTTCATAGTAAATGTGAAAATTCAAAGCATTCCCACTAAATCAAGAAAAAGACAAGTTTGTCCACTCTATTCCTGTTTAAAATGATGCTGGAATTTTCTTTTTTTTTTAATAATTTTTTTAAATTTAATTTTATTTATTTTTGTATGTGTATGAGTGTACTGACTGCATGTAGGTTTGTGCACCCGTGTCGTGCAATGCCGCGGAGGTCAGAAGAGGGTGTCGGATTCCCCTGGAACTGGAGTTCTCCTGGAGTTGGAGTTTCAGACGGTTCTCAGCCGCCATGTGGGTGCTGGGGATCGAAGCCGGGTCCTCTGTAAGAGCGGTCAGCGCTCTCAACCGCTAGGCCATCTCTCCAGCCCAATGCTGGAATTTTCATCTAGAGCATTAAGACAAGGGAGGGATATAAAAAGCATCCATTTTGGAAAGGAGGAAGACAAAGATTCCTTATTTGCATATGATATCAATCCATACATAACACACCATGAAGACCCAAACAGAAAATTCCTAGAGCTGATAAACACATTGTGCAAAGTAGCCAGTTACAAAACTAGAATACAAAAATCGGTGGCCTTCCTAAATACCAAGAACAGACAGATTGAGACGTAGCAGGGGATTTATTTTCCATTCATGATAGCCTCAAAAATTTCAAATGTATCTAACCTAGGAAGTGAAAAATTTGTATAGTCAGATATTGAAAAAAGAATCTAAAGAAGATTAAAAAAGATGGAAAGATTTCCTATACTTATGGCTCAGTAGGATTAATAGTGAGAAAAATGGATGTCACACTAAATGCCATCTAGATATTCACTGATATCCTAATTAAAACTCTTGGGCTGGAGAGATGGCCTAGCAGTTAAGAGTGCCGACCTCTCTTACAGAGGACCCGGGTTCGATCCCCAGCACCCACATGGTGGCCAAGAACTGTCTGAAACTCCAATTCTAGGAGAACTCCAGTTCCAGGGGAATCTGACACCCTCTTCTGACCTCCGCGGCATTGCACGACACGGGTGCACAGACTTGCATGCAGACAGTACATTCATACACATACAGAAATAAATTAAAAAAAAATAAATAAAACTCCAAGAAAATTCTTCACAAATACAGAAAAAAATTATATCACATTTCTTATATAAGTGCAAAAATCCAAAGATTGGTCCAAACAATAGAGATCAATAAAAGAAGAGCTGGAAATGTCACCATTCATGATTTAAAATTATTCTACAGAATCTCTGTAATTAACTGAGTACAGCACTGGCATAAAATCAGACAAAGTGATCAGATCAGTGATAAATGGAATGTAATTGAGGAACCATATTTAAGGCCATACACTTTCAGCCACTAGATTTTTTTTTCAACAAACAGGCCTAATAGCACATTTCATTCTTTTCCTGACATACCAGAAAAAGAATGAAATTAAATCCCTATTTCATAACCTGCAGAAACGTCTCCTCTATAGCTATCAAGGACCTGAAAATAAAACCTGATATGCTGAATCTAATAAAGGAGACAGTAGGGCATACACTAGAACATATGAGCACAGGAACATGCTTTCTGTATATGATTCTGATAGCACAGGTATTAACACCAACAACTGATTAGTGGGACCCTGTGAAACTACAGAAATGTCCTTACAACACAGAACAAGATCCTGCAAGTGAGGAGGAAAGTTCAGAATGGAAAAAGACTTTTACAGCTTTACATCTGACAGAGGTGTGGTATTAAGAATATAGAAATTGCTGGACGTGGTGGCACACGCCTTTAATACTAGCACTTGGGAGGCAGAGGCAGGTGGATCTTTGTGAGTTCAAGGCCATCCTGGTCTACAGAGTGAGATCCAGGACAGCTGGGGCTACAGGGAGACCCTGTCTTGAAAAGACCAAAAAAAAAAAAAAAAGAATATAGAAATGACTCAAAAAAGCAAACATCAAACCCAAACAACCCAATTAATCATTGAGACAAAAAAATCTAAACCATGAGTTCTGAAAACATGAAATTCATGCATCTGGAAAATATATTTTGGAAATTTCAATATCCATACCTAGGAGGGAAATGAAAACTAAATTGGCTTTGAGGTTTTCTCTGACCCTAATCCAAGGAATAAAAAAACAGGGAAAAATTCTAAAGAGGATGCCAGAAAGGCAACAGTCATTCTTGCTGAGAGTGATATTTGGTGCAGCCACTATGGAAATCACTGTGGAGATCCTCAAAAGCTAAGACTTGATCTACCACATGATCCAGGCATACCACTCTTGGCTATCTACCCACAGAACTCCATATCCTACTGCAGAGATTCCTTCAAATCCCTGTTCATTTTTTGCTCTATTCACAAGACAGAAAATGGAAATAATTTGCATGTCTATCACTGACAAATTGATAATGAAAATATGGCACTTTCACGTGGTGGAATACTATTCAGCTATTAAGAAAAAGAAAATTATAAAATTCACACTTATATGCATAGAACTGGAAATGATCATCCTGAGTCAATTAACCCAGATCCAAAAAGACAGTGTCCCATGATCTCTATTAGAGATCTATAAATATGTGTGCTTCAGTTCAAACAATGAAACAGTCCAGAGATCAGGAAACTACACCAGTACCATGAGGAGCAGTGGGCTTCATGGGAAGGGAGAGAGAATCCAGGGACATAATGGGGGGAAGAAGAATAAAGGAGCAGAAAGGGTTAAATGGCCTGGGTAATAGGAGGCCGAGTTAGAGGAGGAAATATGCATTGGGATTACTAACACCAGTGGCCATTAGAAAAAGTGACATGGAAACCTACTACTCCAGAAGCTTCTTAAAATATACACATATACAATATAGAGTTTAAATGCAAAGAGTTTAAATGCAATATCCCTATAATATGTGTATGGGGGTGCCCTTACCAGATGAATGCAGACTAGCAAAACAAGTCCAATACCAGGAATGGACTTCCATGTTTAGAGTTGTTGACCAGGACAGGCCCATGTACCTTCAAACAACATTGACAATTGCACTTCCTCTTTATTACTTGTGAGCATCGGGCAGTATGACCTTATGTCTGAAGATATTACATACATGAGTATGTAACACCTACATCACATATTTTTCTCCCAAATTTCAGGGATCATTACAGAAGGGGGCCAGAAAGATTGTTAGAACCAGATATGGTGGTGCATAAATTAATAAAAAACAACCCTGGGGGCTGGAGAGATGGCCTAGTGGTTAAGAGCGCCAACCGCTCTTACAGAGGACCTGGGTTCGATCCCCAGCACCCACATGGCGGCCGAGAACCACCCAAAACTCCAATTCCAGGAGAACTCCAGTTCCAGGGGAATCCGACACCCTCTTCTGACCTCCACTGCATTGCACAACATGGGTGCACAGACCTGCATGCAGACAGTACATTGATACACATACATAAATAAATAAAATTAAAAAAATTTTTAAATACCCTGTAATTTGTAGACACAGCAATTCAGCTGCACATATGAAACTGACAATATGCAGGAGACCTTCAGAAGCCCAGGCAAAACAGGAACCCAGCATTAATTGTAAAGCTAGGCAAGGGCAAGAAGTCCCCAGCATAATTGAGAAACTACTGGTATTTCACCACTTCTGGAAGAGGGAAAGTCAGATGTCTTCATGAGTGTGATGCCAGGTAGGGTAAATAATCTCCATGGGATGGAACACACCTAGGAATGCTTGGGGCATACAAAATGGACACACTACTCCCCTAGAAGGTAATAATAGAGGACATGAAGTTAGAGTGGGAGACTGTAAGGTGGAACTGAAGATGGAGGATGGGGTCTGAATATGACCAAAATACATTATATGAAATTCTAAACTGATCCTTTTCTAAAAATTAAGGTCAATTAGGCACATATTAGCAGGTTGGATATATCATTTCCTTATTTCCAGGCTAAATACTTTACCCTCAAATATACACAACACCTCAAGGGAAGAACATTTATATCGGTACTTTAAAGGAATTGGACTTCCTAAAGTCCAATTCCTTTAAAGTACCGATATAAATGGAAACATGCAGGTGTGGCTTTTTAGGTATCTAACAAGACAGACCTCAAGGAAAACTAGTCTTAGGAGGCAAAGAACACCACTTTATTCAGATCATGAGGAAAATTCATCAAGAGGATATTACAGTTCTTAATCTAAATATGCCCAAACTGTGTTTTACCCAATTTCATTAAACAAATACTTCTAGCTATAAAGCCCAAATATAGGTTAACTTGAAGAAAACTAGACCTTTNCATGGAAGGTTTTTCTCTCTCCTTCAACTATAATTGACATTTTTGCTGGGTATAGTAACCTGGGTTGGCATCTATTGTCCTTTAACACTGGGAATGCTTTGCTCCAGGTTCTTCTTGCTTTCATAGTTTACCTTGAGAAGTCAGTTGTAATTCTGATAGGTTTCCCCTTATAGGTCACTTGTCATTTTTCTCTTGTGGCTTTAAGGATTTTGTCTTTGTTTTGGGTGTCTAGCATTTGAACTATGATGTGGTGTGGAGAATTTCTTTTCTAATCTTGTCCGTTTGGAGTTCTATGTGCTTCTTGTATTTGTATTGGTTTTTTCTTTTTTAATTTGGGGAAGTTTTCATCTATTATTCTGTTGAAGATCTGATCAATACCATTCTCTTGGAATTCTTCTCCTTCCTGTATTCTTATGATGCGGAGGTTTGATCTTTTCATAATGTCCCACAGTTCCTGGTTGTTCCACTTTTGCGTATTTTTAAATTTTTCATAATCTTTCCTTGAGGTTTTTAGTTGTTCTGTGTTATCTTCCAGGTCTGATATTCTTTGTTCTGCTTCCTCCATTCTGCTTCTGAGGCTTTTTCCATTCCTTTCCTTTTGATTGGATGAGCGTTTGATTTCCTTTTTTATTTCCTCTTCTGATTTCTTTAGTATTTCTACTTCTTTTTGGTGCTTCTCAATCTCTTCTTGTAGCTCTTTGCTTCGCTGGTTGGTTTCCTTATCTTTTCCAGCATGGGATCTTTTCAGTGTTTCTACTTCCTGAGTTTGTCATTCTCTCTCTCTCTAGGTCCTTCTTGAGTTCCACATTCTCTTTTCTTAGTTCTTTGATTTGTTCTTCATAATCTTGTAGTTCTTTAAATATGTTCCCAATTGTGTTCCTGATATCTATCTCCTGGGGCATCCCCAGAGGGATCGCACTGCAGGAGTCTTCCATAGGGTTGGTAGAGCTTGGTGGGGGATTATCCTGGCTGTGTTGTCTCTTCTTCTTGTTCCCGGCATATGGGCTTCTCCTTGCCTGTATTCCAATGTGAGTCCTAAATGCCTCTTCACTGTGTTGAAAGCTTGCTTTGCTTATCTGCTTCAGATGCCTTTGTAATCCCAGTTGGCCGGGGGGGGGGCTCTTCAGCCAATGCCCCAGTACCTTCCACTGGCCTCAGGAGATTTCAGATCTCAAGAGTCACACAACCCCACCTTTAATCCCAGCTGGGAGGATAACTCTGACCCCACAGCCACAAAAGCCAATCAAGCCAAAGACAGCTGGATTAACGGATCAACAATCAGCCTACCTGCTTTCCTGCTCTTCCTTCTGCTGGCCTCAGGAGATCTCCGCATCTCAATTTCTTAATGTCTCTTTACTTATTTTATATATTATATATAATACATAAAATATTATATATAATATATATTTGAGACTGGGTCTCTCTGTAGCCCCGGCTGGCCTGGAACTCCCTTTGTAGACCAGACAGGGCTTGAACTCACAGAGGTCCCCCTGCCTATGCCTCCTGAGTTGTGGGACTAAAGGCATGAGCCACCACGCCCAGCTATACATACGTACTTTTTAACTTAGTATTAAATTGGCATATAAGTAAATTTTTATGTAAATTAATATTAGGTTAGCACAAATTCTTTAGCACTGCAGCCCACAATGGGTTAACTGAGATCAGTATGGAATTCACGAATTTTCGAACTGGCAGTTCAGCCTTGACAAAAACAATATCTCCTTCTACCACCCTATTTCTGGAACACCAAAACTGTGGTGCAGATGCTAAGCCCTAGATTCCTTTGTTCCATAGGAAAGCCATCCTGGGGCAGTCTCCATTTGAGACTAGGCTCTCCCATACTTTGTGTCACAGTACAACTTAAATTTTAAGGGAAGAGTTTCCAATTCCAACAGACTTAATTTAGCTTGGCCAGATGTCCAGTATGTCAATTGTACATATTAAAACATGAGCACTTTGGCAAAACAAGAAGAGATCAATGGTTCTAGATTTTTTAAAAAACTAGGTGCTTTGTTGTTGTTGTTGTTGTTTCTGCTGCTGCTTGTGCTGTTCTTTTTGAGACAGGGTTTACTATAGCCCCAACTGGGCTGGAACTCACTATGTAGACCAAGCTGGCCTGACTCATAGAGATTTGCCTGCCTGTGCCTCTTGAGTGCTTGGATTAAAGGCATGTGCCACCATGCCAGGTGTAAAATTTAGACCTTAACATGCATTTTTAAGTTTAAATATTTAAAACATCTTTTTAAGCCAAGATATACTATAGTTGGTCAAACTCCTTGATCCTTGTCTTTGTTCTGGTTCTCTAACATGCCTTCCTTTCCTAATATGATAAAGTCTTTATTCCACAGATTAAGAAATATCACTTACTACTGCTTTTAGATTTATTTTGTATCTATGTTATGTATTTATAAATAGAAGAATTTAGGATATTTTTGATAGCTACTGCCTCTTTACAACAAATAAGTTTGACAAGATCCATATCTTTGCCAAGTCTATATGAAAACAGCTCTAAACATTTAAAAAAGAAAACTGGTCATTCAAAAATACCTACTTCAAGGCTTACAATGACATCTTAAAGTTTAAGACTTTGTAAAGTTTATAACTAAGCTTAATGTGCTACATTGTAATCATATGTTTGAGATAGTTGTTCATCTCTGCTTTAAATTTTTTAAATATACTTTAGTGAAATACTTGCTAAATGATTAACATTATTACTACAAATATAAGCAGGTGGAAAAATAAAGTCAAACACCAAAAATTTATCTTCTGGATTCCTCAAACCCTAATTAGAAAGTTTTTTTTTTTTTTTAAGAAACCTAATGTCACTGGGACACAGAAAAAAACCCCTCCACAAATAGAAATGATTGATTTAATTTCATGCATTCTATCAGACTGCAGTGCAATAAACCTCAAAATCAACATCAGGATAAGCCCTACTATCTACAAGCACACATGGAGACTAAACAACACACTCCTGAATAATAAATGGGTCAAGGAAAAAATAAAGAAAGCAATAAAAGCATTCCTGGAACTGAATGAAAATGATANAAAAAACCACATGATCATCTCAATTGATGTGGAAAAAGCCTTTGACAAAATCGAGCATCCTTTAAGCATCGAGGCTTAAAGTCCTAGAGCGAATTGGATTGGAGGGATCATTCCTCAATGTAAACAAAGCCAAATACTGGAAAACCACAGCCAATGTCATCGTAAGTGGAGAAACAACAGAAGCATTCCCCTTAAAGGTAGGAATTCGGCAAGGCTGCCCCCTGTCACCATTCCTGTTCAATATAGTGTTTGAAACACTTGCTAGGGCAATAAGGCAAGAAAGCGAAATTAAAGAACTAATTGGAAAAGAGGAAGTAAAGCTATCCCTTTTTGCTGATGATATGATTGTTTATTTAAGGGATACTAAAAACTCCACCACTTCAGTAAATGGCAGGATACAAAACTAACCTAGAAAAATCAGTAGCCTTTCTCTTTTTTTTTTTTTTTATTTCGGTATGTGTATGAATGTACTGTCTGCATGTAGGTTTGTGCACCCGTGTCGTGCAATGCCACGGAGGTCAGAAGAGGGTGTCGGATTCCCCTGGAACTGGAGTTCTCCTGGAATTGGAGTATCAGATGGTTCTCAGCCACCATGTGGGTGCTGGGGATCGAACCCGGGTCCTCTGTAAGAGCAGTCGGCACTCTTAACCGCTAGGCCATCTCTCCAGCCCCTCAGTAGCCTTTCTTTACACTAACAACAAGCAACTGAAGAAGGACTACAAGGAGACCTTCCCACTCACAATAGCTTCAAAAACAATAAAATACATAGGGGCAAACCTAAACAAAGACACCAAAGATCTCTACAGAAAAAATTTAAACCCCTAAAGATGGAAATTGAAGAAGAAATCAGAAGATGGAAAAATCTCCCATGGTCATGAATCGGGAAAATTAATATAGTAAAAATGTCCATTCTACCCAAACTATTGTACAGATTTAATGCAATCCCAATTAAAATTCCCAAGAGTTTTTTCACAGGCTTTGAGAAAAAAGTCCTCAAATTCATATGGGAAAAAAAGACCCCAAATAGACAAAGCAACCCTGAGTGAAAAGAACAATACAGGAGGAATCTCTATACCAGACTTCGAACTATACTATGCCAGGTTGAAGATCAGAAAGTGTCAAAGTGGTTTGCTCAAGTCAGCAGTAGCTGGTGCGCCAGGCCAGAAGCATGTTCTGCTTGGATGTCAATCTCCTGGAGTTGGCCAGGTTCTGTCCTGGAGAGGAAGCCAGGGATAGGAAGGCTGTGATTCTCCACCATTTAACCCCTCACATTACTTAGTTGTAAGGGGTGGCCCTGACCAATACAAGCTTCTGGTCATGGTACCCAATCAGGAGGTGAGTGGTGGGTTCTATTGGGTCACTGGTTGAGTACTGAGGGTGGTGGGGAGGGTTTGGCTCCATGGCTAAAGGAGATGCCTTGAGCTCCACTGCTGATTGCCAAAGGGAGCGCTGGAACTGGCTGGGCTGTGTCCTTCCCTGGCTGGGGTGTGTCCTTCCCTGGCTGGGCCTGCAGCCTGAATGGGGTTGCTATGTGCTCCTGGTGACCAGGTCCCGGGCAAGAAGTCCCCCGGTGGCATTTCCTGTTGCAGCTGCTTCTGCTCTGGGAACTGAATGGGAGGTTCTGCCTGCATACAGGATTTTTGCTGCAAATGGACAAGTGTTGGGGGAAAGGAACAGTGGAGTCTAAAAGTTAGATTTTGAGGTGAAAAGAAGAAAAATTTTAGGTAAAGGACCAAAACCCAATCTTTCAGTGACCTATAGGGAGTTTATTCAGTGGGGTGGCAGAAGATGAAAGATTGTTGTACATTGTATATGGCTGGAAATATAGAGAACATATGCCATTGTGGAGACCGAGTTAAGGAGTCTGACTTAAGGTGTCCTTGGGCACATCCTAGTGCTGCTTGCTTGAGCAGAGCAGAGACACTGTTTAGATGGTTGTGGTTTGCTGATAAGAGCTAAGCAGGGACAGCAGAGAATCCTATTGGTAGCAGGCCTGAGTTACCTGACATTGCCAGATCAATTAGCATGTAAGAGCAGTCACATCTACAGTCCTCCTGAAACGTTCATTTGTGGTGTTGAAGAGATAATAGACTCCTGGAGAAAGTGGGAAGATTATGTTTCAGGCAGGTTCAGGAACAACAAAATGCCGAAGGGTTAAACCTGAAAATGTAATGGGATTTTAATATGGCAGATAAGGAGTGTGACAGTGGTAACCACAGACCCAGTAGGAATCCAGGGACATTGTCAGAATTGTTCTGAGAGCCAGTTGGTAGCCTTTGCAAATGGAGTAAGTATGTATCTTTTGGAAAGCTTAACCTTTGTCCCAGAATGGTTTGAAGACTACCTGGAATAACAGACCGGGATGAATGCTCTGAAATGGGTGGCAGTGTTCTGTAGGACATGGAGTGGCAAAAAAACAGTGCAATTTTTTTTGTCTTTTTGAGACAGGGTATCCCTTTTGTCCCAGCTGTCCTGGAACTCACTGTGAAGACCAGGCTGGCCTTGAACTCACAGAGATCCACCTCCCTCTGCCTCTCAAGTGCTGGGGTTAAAGGTGTTCACCACCATGCCGAGCAGAAATGCTATAAAATTTAAATTTATTTGGTAAACCCCAGAAAGGTGGAGTGTGTTGGATACTCATTTGTGAAGGTGGATTTCAAGTGATTCTCATCAGAGAGAAGATGGAGATCTCCAAGAGACTCACAGGAGCGGTTTTCAGGAACTTCTGGAGGAGGCCTGATGAATCCATGGAGTAAAGGGTTGGGGAGGTCATCAAGGGACTAGGCAAGTTCATTCAAGGGATAGGAAAAGGATTGACTAGAAGAGTCAGAAAACCAAAATATGAAAAAAACTACAGAAATAGCTTTATTGAAATAAGAAACAACTCCCAAATTTGAAATAGTGGGGTCCTGGTTCTGGCAGCCCACCAAACAGGCATCGGGGTCCAGCATCATATATGACCATAGATCAGCTCTTTCCCTTTCTCCTTATTGATGCTACTTGGATTCCCACCCAAGTGGGCTCTTCTTTACTGCCACTCTTTACCACAAAGTCTCCAGTGAACAAGTTGTTTCCATCTTAAGAAACAGACTCTACCTTTTCCTATCTGCCTAAATCCCTTCTCATGTTTCCTCAGTAGAAAGGGAGCTTGTAGCTTGATTGCAATTAGAGACTTGAACTTAACCTGATAATGGCAGGTCCACACAGCTTTGAGTGATCTTTTGTATTGTAGGTGGCTTTTAAGATTGACCTGATCCCCTGGGTTAATGGGAAGGAAGGATCCCAAAAAGCGGAGGTTAGGCTTGTGCTTGTGCTTATCCTGGTAGTCATTATGGGCTCGACAGTCTTTCCCACTGACAGCATTGATGATGAGCCTGTAAGGAAAGGGTTTATGTACTGTCATAGAGAACTGCAACTACAAGAAAGGTGAGAGCCTGCTTTAGGAGGTCCAGAGATTCTGTCAGTGCAATGCTCTAAGACAATGGATCTACCCTTTCCCTGAACTCACAGACCCTCTTGTCTCTGCCTCCCAAGTGCTGGGATTACAGCTGTACACCACCAATCCGGCCTCCTCTCTGCCTCTGAAGGACTACTTTTTGATTTCTGAGCTATGTAAACAGCTAGCCATGCTTCCACACCCAGATCAGATGAATACCATCTTACGATATTAGCTAAAATCTATCTTTTATCTGTTACTATTTTAAGTTTCTTGTCAGGCTTTCGAGTGTTGTCAAATTCAGGAGAGCAATAACTACTTTCTGGTACTTTTAATATCCATTATTATGATGGAACCTCTAGAAGTAATTTTTGTGTCTTCTTGACTATAGGGTTATTAGTACTTCTTGGCACTTTTAATATCCATTTTAGTCATGGATTCTTTAGAAGTAGTTCTTGTGTCTTTTGGGCTGTTGGATTATCAGTTCTTGTTTTTCCATATGTTTCTCCCGTTTTCTAAGGTAGAAGGTTAAGTGACTGACATTTCATCTCTTTGTTCCTGCCATTCCCATTCTCATCCTGAATTGTCTTCCCCAAGCTGCTTATGGTAGGGCTGTCAGTGTCTGAGCTGAGGGTTTCCAAGTTCTTGGCTCTTATCAGAGTGAAATAGAAGACCACACAGAATTCAGAGTGGAGAGCAAGGTATTCAAAAGCAAAGTAACATTGAGCATTAGAAAGAAATCCACTGAACCAAGGCCCACAAATACACAC
>VZQC01000403.1:22163-62308 GCA_009823505.1 Rhizomys pruinosus
CTACAGGACCCTCTGGTCTCTGCCTCCCAGTGCTGGGATTATGGGATTTACCAAGCTGTGCACCACCAATCCGGCCTCCTCTCTGCCTCTGAAGGACTGCTTTTTGATTGCTGAGCTATGTAAACAGCTAGCCATGCTTCCACACCCAGAAGAGGTGAATACCTTCTTACAATATAAGCCAAAATATCTATCGTTCTCTGTGTTTATATTTTTAAGTTTCTCATAGGCTTTTGACGTGTTGTCAAATTCAGGAGCCGCCCAAAAATTACTTCCTGGTACTTTTAATATCATTTTAATGATGGACCTTCTAATAAGTAATTTTTGTGTCTTCTTGGCTATAGGGTTATTAGCACTTCCTGGCACTTTTAATATCCATTTTAGTCATGGATTCTTTAGAAGTAGTTCTTGTGCCTTTTGGGCTGTTGGGTTATCAGTTCTTGTTTTTCCATATGTTTCTCCCGTTTTCTAAGGTAGAAGGTTAAGTGACTGACATTTCATCTCTTTGTTTCTGCCATTTCCATTCCCATCCTAAATTGGCTTCCCCAAGCTGCTTATGGTAGGGCTGTCAGTGTCTGAGCTGAGGGTTTCCAAGTTCTTGGCTCTTATCAGAGTGAAATAAAAACCCACACAGAATTCAAAGTAGGGAGGAAAGTATTTAAAAGCAAAGGAACATTGTTCATTAGAAAGAAATCCACTGAACCAAGGCCCACAAATACACACACACTTATTGTTTAGTGATACTAGTTTACTATGTACTCATTATTCTTTATCAAAAATTTTTGTTGGTCTTTTTTTTTTTTTTTTTTTTTTTTTTTTTGTTTTGGAACTCACTCTATAAACCAGGATGGCCTTGAACTCACAAAGATCTGTCTGCCTCTGCCTCCAGAGTGTTAGGAGTAAAGGCGTGCACCACCACACCTGGCTAAAATGTTTTTTTTTTATCACATTCAGAAGCTTACCGTTTCTCCAGCCAATCCACACTACAGTCTCCCTAATTTCATGTCCTCCATTATTGCATGTAAATGATGCATACATGTAATTTTCATTGTTTTTAAAGAAGTGATTCATCATCAATAGAAGGTTTTTGTTGAACTTTACACAGTGGACTGACCATATTCTGACTCCTCCCCTGTGCACTCCTGATCCTTCATCCCATTTCACACACTGAAGTGTATATTTTTGCCATAGTTTAAAGGCATATTGAGGCAAACTTGTGGACCTGTGAGTCTATCCACTGAGTGCTCTTTTAATTACCCACAGAGTCACTACTTTAAAAAGGCTGATTATTCCCCTCTAGGCACCTAATGGCTGTCAGTACTTTCTCAGCTAGGTTTGGGTTGTCCTCTCCACTCCTATGCTGGGATTTCATGTTTCAGTCTTATGTGGGACTTGCGCATCCTGTCACCACTGCTGTGAGATTGTATGAATAGCTGCTCTGCTGTCTGGAAATCTTTTTCCATGTTGTCATCTACCTCCTTTGGCTCTTAGACCCATTCAAGCCTGTCTTGCATAATGATCTCTAAGCCTTGGGAGGCCTGTCTTATTCAGGGATAAGAATTCTGCAGTCTCCTATTCTCGGCATATTGGTCAAAATCTCCTACATGAGGAGGCTTCATTAATGAGAATTGAGAGACACATTAATCTATGAGTAGAATAAGTCATTAGCAGTTGTTTTAATACTTGGTTTAGTAGAATATTACTACACTTATCCAAATGTCCTGTGACCTGCTAGCCACAGGTTCCTACATCTGACATCTGTGGAAGATACTGGCTTCCTTCTGTGAAGTGGACCTCAAATCCCAACAGAATGGGGTTGGTTACTCCCATAACAACTGTGGCACATTTGGACCACTGGGCATATCTTGCTGGTGCTTGTAGGCCAAAGGAATCACACCAGGTAATGTGGATGTTCAGTCCTCTCTCTGGTAACATAAATAGCACCTTCAAGCAATACTAACTCTAGTCAGTAGCGATGAAACTGTGAAGTCAGTACCAGAACGAGTGCTCCTCATTACTTCTACAAGTTGTGTGTGTCATGTCTTTCTCAATGTGATCTTACTGTGATATTCTGGTGGGTAACCTAGAGCAGGGCTAATTGTCCGTGTTGTTTGAGGTCCATGGTACCCTGGTCATCAGTTTTAAAAGAGCAAGTCCGTATCCCTGGATAGGACCTCTATTAAACCTCATCCACTGCAGAAAAAGGGGCAGAAAGATTGTAAGAGGACAGCTGGTACATAAGTATAAGGAACCAACGTCTTGCAGTCTGCCGGGAATTTGTCCATATGAGCTGACAGCAATGGTGACAGCATGGACAAGACCCAGAAAACTTGATCAGACAAAGCATAGAACTGGAAAAGTGGGCAGGAGACCCCAACCTTAGCTCAGGATCTTTTTGCAGTTGATCACTGCTTAATGAGGGAGAAGAATTGATCTTTAAGGGAGCTATAAGTTGTCTGTGCCCAGGGGATGAACTCACCCTGAGGGACATCTGTGTTCACATACTTAACTTGATTTGTCTTACCATATAAGACATAATGCATAAAATTCTGTGTGCAGTGTATGGTGGGGTGCAGATATATGATGAAGCCTAAATATGACTAAGATATATGAAATCCATAACAGTTCAATTAAAATGTACATTAAAAAATAAGATTGGACACATGGCTCAGAGGTTAAGAGCACTGTCTGCTCTTGTAGAGGACCTGGGTTCAGTTCCTAGCACATTCATGGAGATTAACAACAAATCTTAACTCTAGTATCAGGGGTCCAACACCCTCTTCTGACCTCTGTGAACATTGTAAGACAGAGGTGCACTTACATGCACATATTATGCACACAAACAAAAAGTAAAATGAAAGTAACAAAATATTAAAAACAATTATGGAGTCCATTCCTAGCCTTGGACTTTTTCTTTGTAGCCTATTGTGTCTAGTGACTCTCTGATATAGGGTAACTCTTTCAATCTCTTTTTATTACATATGCATATATTTAAGAAGATTCTGTAGTGGTTGGTTCCATATGGCTGTTTTGCTTTGTTAGTGTTTTTTTTTTTTTTTTTTATCTGTAGTGGTTGGTTCCATATGGCTGTTTTGCTTTGTTAGTGTTTTTTTTTTTTTTGAAACAAGGTCTCCCTATAGCCCCAGGTGACCTAGAGTCACAATGTAGACTAAGATGGTCACAACCTCACAGAGATCTGCCTGTCATGCCTCCCCCAGCCCCCAACCTCCCAGCCATTCGAGAGGTTCCATTAAAGGCTTATGGCGCCATGAGTGTCTATATGAGTTTTTCTAACAGACTAGTTTCTTACTCCATCTTCTGTCCTGCCCTCTCATTCTCCATCTACTTTAACCCATTCTAACTATATCATTCTGCTTTCTTATGGCCATTTACTAGTTACCTGGAATCCATCCAGTTGAAACATTCATATCACAGGATTCAAGGTAGCAACCACTTATAGAGAGAACAAGGGGCTTTTGTCTTTCTTGTTTTCAATTACCTCACTCAGGAAATTTGTTTCCAGTTCCATCCACTTAACTGTAACTTTCTCACTTTATTTTTCTTAAGAGCTCAAGATACTTCATCTGTGAATGTTCCATACTTTCCTTGTCTTTTTCTTCAGTTGAAAAACATCTACATTGTTTCCATTTTCTGGAAATAGAGCAGCAAATTCAAACAGTTATGTCTGAAGTAGGAGAGAGCATACATTGGGCACTGTATTTTTAGTGTTTTGTGGAAGCTCCACAGTCATTTCTATAGTGGCTTCACCAGTTTCACTCCCACTAACAGTGAAGAGGTCTATTCTTTCCCACCTCCTTGTCAGCATTTGTCAATTGTGTTTTGGATCTTAGCCGTTCTGACTAAGATAAGATGAAATGTCAAAGTTCATTTAATTTGATTTTCCCAGTGGTTAACGATGATGAATAATTTCTAAATATTTCTCAGCCAGTTGTTTTTCATCTTTGAGAACTATCTGTTCAGTTTTTAACCCAATTTTAAATTGAAGTTTTGTGGGATTTTTTATGTTTAGTTTTTTTTTTTAAGTTCTTTATATATTCTAGATATGAACCCTGTGTTAGACATATAGCTGGTAATGACTTTTTCCCATTTTGGAGGTTGTCTCTTCCCTGAAATGATGGTGTATTTTGTGGTGTAGAAGTCTTTTTGTTTCATGAAATCCCATTTTTTAGTTGAGAATTTAATACCATTGCTATAAGAGTCTTGTTCTAAGTCCTTTCCTATGCCAGTAATTTCTGGTGTATTTCCTATGTTCTGCTCTGAAAGATTCAGGGTATCAAGTCTTATGTTGAGGATCTTCATGGATTTGGAGTCATGTTTGGGCATGGTAAGAGATAGGTATCTAGTTTCATTCTTTATCTGTAGCAATCCAGTTTAACCAGTGCCATTTCTTGAACATGGTGTCTTTTCCCTATGTGCGTTTTTGAATTCCTTGTCAAAAATCAAGTTGTTGTGGAATCACAGGTGGGTGCTCACTTCTATTGATCAAGCTGTCTGTTTTTATGCTAATACCATCTGTTTTTATTATTATAGCTCTGTAGTAGTAATTGTGATCAGGGATGGTAATGTGTCTAACAGATCTTTATTGCTGAATATTGTTTGGGCTATCCTGGGGTTTTTGCAGTTTTTTTGTCCTTCCCAAATTAACTTAGGTTTATTTTCCAATTTTCTCTGGTTTTGGGGGGGATTTTAATTGCTATTGCATTGAATCAGTCATTTGTTTTAGGGTGGTCAGAAGTGTTTGCCCAGTTATACCAATTACACCTTTGTCTATAAGAGCCTGAGGTATGGATGGAGTGTTTCATAGGTATTTATTCTAAATTAACAGTTTCTCATGCAAGAAATAGAGACATTTTTAAAGCATAAAAAGTAAACCTAGATGGCTCAGAAATTCTGAGGGAACTAAGCATACAATGAAAAAGACAGGTGTACATGTGACATGAATTCCAGCTTTGTAAAAGTAACTTTTCTCAGAGTTAAGCCATAGGATCCCATTTATTTTTTTTTATTTTTTTTTATTATTTATCTTTATATGTGTATGAATGTACTGTCTGCATGCAGGTCTGTGCACCCATGTCGTGCAATGCCGTGGAGGTCAGAAGAGGGTCTCAGATTCCCCTGGAACTGGAGTTCTCCTGGAATTGGAGTTACAGACGGTTCTTAGCCGCCATGTGGGTGCTGGGGATCGAACCCGGGTCCTCTGCAAGAGCGTCGGTGCTCTTAACCGCTAGGCTATCTCTCCAGTCCCAGGATCCCATTTATAACAAGAGATTTCTGCCTTGTGAAAGTGAGACCCAGTTTCATTTTGGAGCCACCTATTGGGTCTCAGAGGTTAAGGTGCACTGATCTGGAGGTGATGTTCACAAAGGCTTTGTATTGGTCTTGTGGAAAAGTCTTTGGGGGAGATTAAGGCCTGACCAACTCTGATATTTCTCAGATCAGTGTCTGTTTCTTGTACACTGTTGTATTTCATATCATTTTATTGAAACTGAAATTGAAGACTGTAACTTATGTTAAGAATGTTTATAGCCAGGCGTGGTGGCACATGCCTTTAATCCTAGCACTCCAGAGGCAGAGGCAGGTGGATCTTTGTGAGTTCAAGGCCAGCCTGGTCTACAGAGCGAGTTCCCAGGCAGCTGGGGCTACAGTGAGACCCTGTCTCGAAAAGACCAAAAAAAAAGAATGTTTATCTTATAGGGCAGCATTGGCCATTGGGAATTAGTTTGAAGTAGTCTGTACCAAATCATGCTTCACTAAAAGTCAGGTTGCATACTTGATGGCCTGTTTTTTCTAAGTTTTAAAATACTACTTTGAGTTTAATGTGTATGTATATGAGCATGTGCATGTCACAATTGCCAGGGGAAGAAGAATTTTTTTCCACTTTTCTCTCTTTTTATCCTTTCGTTTGACATACAGGTCATCAAGGTTATCAGGCATGCTCTAGGCATCCTGTTATCTCTTCCTTACAACTGGGGATGGAGACATGTGTGCTGTGACCAGTTTTTTACTTAGTCCAGGGAATCCAGTTTCTTGTGCTTAAGCTTAGGTAATGAGCAATTACAAATGAGCCATTGATTTGACTTCAAATCGGTTTTTTTAAGCATGTTACCTGGTGGGCTGAAAGTAAAAATTGATTTGGTAGATCCAGAAAGGTCTTGGATATTTGTATATATTTGAGTGTGGATTTCCCTTGATTCTCATCAGACAGTAGACGGAGATCTCCAAGTAGCTCACAAGAGTAGTGCTCATGAATTTCTGGATGAGAACAGAAAACACATGATGTGAGGGTTGGGGTGGTTGACAAGGGAAGAGGCACGTTCATTCATGAGACAGGTAAAGAATTGTCTAGAAGAGGCAGAAAACAAAAACATGAAAAATCAACAGAAACAGCTTTACTGAAGTAGGAAACAGTTCCCTTTTGCAAAGGGAGGGGTCCTGGACCTGGCAGTCCACCAAACAGGCATTGGGTTCAGAGTCCTATATGGCAATGGATCCTCCACTTCCCTTTCTCCTTATTCATCCTTTTGGATTTCCACCGCACCCCCAACTGGGCTCTTCTTTCCTGCCAGTCTTTACCACAAACTCTCCTGGGAATCCTACTCTAACTTTCTCTGTCTACCTTATTCCTTCTTACTTTCCCTAATAGAAATAGACCTTGTAGCTTGACTGCAATTAGAAATTTGAACAGAATTTGATAATAACAGGTAGAAACATCTTCGAGTGGTCTCTTGTATTGTAGGTGGCTTTTAAGATTGATGTGATCCCCTGGCTTAGTGGGAAAGAATAAGGCACACCTGAGGTGAGACATGGGCTTGTGCTTATTCTGGTAGTTATTATGGGCTTGAGAGTATTTGCTGATTACAGCATTGATGATGAGCCTGTGAGGAAAGGGTTTATTTATTGTCAGAGAGAACTACAAATGCAAGGAACATGAATGCCTGCTTTAGGAGGTCCAGAGACTATATCACCCTAATGGTCATACATAATGGATCTTTCTCTGCCTTGAACTTACAGAGATCCTCCTGTATCTGCCTCCCAAGTGCCAGGATTAAAGCTCTGCACCACCAAGCCAGCCTCCTCTGTTCCTCTAATGGCCTCCTTTCTGAATGCTGCTGAGCTGGGTAAACATCTAGTCATGCTTCCCTACCCAGAAAGGATGAAAGCCCTTTGACCATATAAGCTACCATATATCATTTATCTGTTATCCTTTTAAGTTTTTTGTTAAATGTTTGGTTGCAGCAAGGAGAGAAATAACTATTTTCTGGTACTTTCAACATCCATTTTAATGATGGATACTCAGAAGTCATTTCTATGTCCTTATGGCTATAAGATGATCAGTTTTTCTAATACTCTTACATGCATATATACATATACATACATATAGATGGACATATGGATGTGTTTACCAGTCTTGCTTGAAGTCTGGTGATGCTATTTCTTCAATTTCCAGAGTGCTGACATGATATTACAAGTATGAGCCGCTGGGCCTGGGTATTTTAATTGTTGTTTTGCAGAATTAGTGTTGTGATTGTTGGTGTTCTGTATTGATATCCTCTGCGTAATTTCATTTTCCAGTTTTCATTTTTCTGTGTGTTTCTCCCATTTTCTAATATGGAAGCTTAAGTGACTGACATTTCATCTCTTCATTTCTGCCATTCCCACTCATTCCTGGATTTTGTTCTGCTTATGTTATGGCTGTCATGCTCTTATCTGAGTTTTTCCAAGTTCTTGGCCTGTTACTGAAATGAAATAAAAAGTCATAGATTGGCAAGTAGGGAGGAAACTATTCCAAAGCAAAGAAACATTGTAGATTAGAAACAGATCCATTGTAACAAAGCAGGAGGCCACATGAATCAGAAAGAACTCAAGTCACAGTTGTCAGGATAAAAACATTTTTTCCCTCTTTTCTCTCTTTTAAACTTTTTGTTTGATCTACAGATCAAGTTCAGGAGATCAAGTTTATTTGGCAAGCCCTTTACCTACTCCGCTCCCTCTACTCTGTGACTTAATTTTTAAAGAGTAGCAATTGATTTTGGTCATTTTTCTTTACCTTATCTTTTGGAAATCCTCCAGTGTGTCAGGGAAAATATCACTATGTTGTTCTTTGACTTTGACAGTTGATAGACACCTGGTGATCCTAGTCAGCTTTTTTTCAGTAGAAAATTGTCTGATTTGGCAAATCATGAATATTTCTCCTAAGAGTATGACGTGAATTCACGAATTTGGTGACCCTGATTCCTGCCATACTCCACTTTTCCTCCCTCTTTTCTTCCTGAGATTAGTGTTTGGCTACATAGCATAGGCTGCCTTGGAGTCCTGTGCTCATGTGAACCTTCTGTGCCATTCTCTGATGCAGTGGTGACTATGCACACATGTCAATGTGACTGACTATATTGAGTTTCCTCTGAAGCACATTCCATCTTTATACTTACTTTATTCATATTTGACATTAAGTGAAAATTTTCAAAGTATTGTTTTAAGATCTTTAAATACTGTCTGTCTTATCTATTATTTGATTAAAGTTGTTCTTTTTCTTTGATCCCAGAACTCAGGAGGCAAAGACGGGTGGATCTCTATGAGGTCCAGACTAGCCTGGCCTACATAGTGACCTCCAGGCCAGCTGGGGCTACAGGAAGATTGTTTCTCAAAAAGACCCAAAAAGTTCTTACTGACTGGAGAGAGGGGTCAGCAGTAAAGAACAATAACTGCATTTACAGTGCACTTGGATTCTATTCCTACCACACATATGAAGGCTAACAATCATCAGTAACTCCAGATCTAGAGAATCACATGTCTGACCCCTGAGGGCATTTTACAACACAGGTGCACTTACATACATACCAGACAATATACTCATAAGATAAAAATAAGAAGTGAAATTTTTAAATTGTGCTTGAGTAAACTATAACAGCATATACACTATTTTTTCTGTAAGCACATAGCATGGTTTCATTTCCCCACTTAAATTGTGACAGCATGTGTGAAATTGGCCCAGTAGGGAAGTTTATTACAGACAATGGTTCCTATTATTTGGAGTCACAGGTGCTGGTTCTCCCAGTCACCTCTGTGGGTTTGTTTAGATTGATCGATTTCAGAATAAGAACCATTCATAATGTACCATAAAGTTTGTATAAATCATGTATGCCAAGTGATTTATCATTAATGTTCATGCAATCTATGCCAAATGATAAATTTCTTCATTCCACTAAAGCTTAAACATTGTGTGCAGGGATTTCACATTTAGGAATTCACATTTTTCCTTTAATTTTATATTATTCTAAAATATGAATATGTCCCCTTCACCCATATATTGTAATTACAAAGTCTGAAAATAAGTGGTAAGTTATTCTAGAGCCCATTAAAGGATTCATATTTGTATTAGTCACTTTTCTTATACTGTAATCAAACTACCATGACCAAAGGAAATTATGAAAGGAAGAGTTTATTTGAGCTTATGAATGACAGTTCCAGGGAATTAGAGTCCATTGTGGCAGGGAGGCATGGTGGCAGGAGAGGGAGCAGAAAGCCAAGGTTCTCATCTTCCAGTGAGCACAGGAAGCAGAGAGAGAGCAACTGGAGACTGGCAAGGCTTGTTGAACTCTCTAAGCCTGCACTGCAGTGACATCCTTCCTCCAGGATGGCCACACTTCCTAAGACCTTCCAAAACAGCACCACCAACTGAAGACAAACTATCTGAATACTTGAAGCCTATAGGGGACATTCTCATTCAAACCATCGGAACATTATAACAGCACAGTTGTTTTCAGATAAAAAGAAGTATAAAAAATATGGAACGCTTCAGGAATTTATGTGTCATCTTTTTGCAGGGGCCATGCTAATCTTCTCTGTATTGTTCCAATTTTAGTATTTGAGCTGCCAGAGTGAGCACAGAGAAACATATCCTAAGTCTGTGTTATAAATGGTCTTAATTTCAAATAAACTGGTTATTTTAATTGAATTCCTGAATGTATGTAAATCAAACTGTATCCCGCAATTCCCATGTAGGTCAGAATAGGTGCATTGGATCCCCTGGACCTGGATTTACACAGCACGTGGATACTGCAAACCAAACCCAGGACCTCTGAAAGAGCAGCCAGTGCTCTAAACCACTGAGCCATTTCTCCAGCCCAGTTTAATTTTATTATGGAAATAAAAATATCTGTAGGACTTTTTTATTACTTAATATGCTTTGCTTGTGTGTACATACAATTTTTTGTATGTTATTTATTTATTTCTTTTTATTCATTTATGTTTGAGACGGGGTCTCACTGCATGCTTAGCTTGCCTGGAACTGACTATGTAGAACAGGCTGGTGTTGACCTCATAAAGGTCCACCAGCCTCTGCTTCTAGAGTGCTGGAATTAATGGTGAGCACCATCACACCTGGTCACATACAAATTTTTTAAACTTTATTTTTATTGTATGTTTATGTATGTTTTGCCTCTCTGGCTGTTAGTTCACCCATGGTGTTTAGTGGCTGCAGAGATCAGAAGAGGGCATTAATCCCCTGAAAGTGGATGATTAAGGAGAAGACCGTAGTAACCTGTTTTGGAAAGTGGTTTGCCTTTTCCCCATGTTCAGGAACACAGTGTTTTTGGATGTTGATGTTCTTCTGTTTGCTAGCCTTTCTGTCACATACTTGGGGAATGGGCATCCTAAAACAATTCATCTTAGAGGACATTTTTGGCTAACATGTTTGGGACTGAAATGGTGGAGACTGAAGAATATCCCAACCTCCAAAGCCAGCCTTTCAGCTCAAATAGCATGGTATGATTTAGAATGTAAAGAAGATTCCACAGAGGGCATGACAGAGATGGCTCAGCATTTAAGAGCGTTACTGCTCTTCTAAAGAACCCTGTTTCAGTTGCCCACAACTATATGATAGCTAACCGCATACTGTAGTGTTCTCTTTTGACTTGCTGCTACCGAGCACTTACATGGTGCACATATAGCCATGCAGCAGACAGACATACAGAGAAAATATAAATTTTATTTAAGTGTACACATTATAAAGAATACCTCACCAGTTAAGAGTACTGCCTGCTCTTTCAGAGGACACCCCTTACTTCCCAGGGCACACTTGCAGTTAGCAAATATCATTCTCTCCAGACCCAGGAGATCCAACGCTCTCTTCTGGCATTTGCAGGCCTTGTGTGCATGTGGTATGTTTATGTGCATGCAGGCAATTCATAGAGTCAAAACACACATTCCTATGCGCCTGATTTTTCTCTTAAGAGAAATAAGGATTTCTAAGTCATTGATCTGCTCTTAGTAAGATTTACAGGCTTCCCTCAGGAAGAGGGGAAGTGTGAGCCCTGGTGATAGCTCAGGAGAAGGTGTGGGAGGCCCTGGGTGGTTGCAGGGAGGAAATCCAGGTACCTTCTCTCCATGTGGAGCTGAACGGGCTGGGGTGGCTGGACCAGTGGGCAGGCCTGACAAGCTAGGTGTGTGTTAGGGAACAGCAGTTGGGCTGGGCGCCCAGAGCTGTGGGTACTAATCAATAGTTGCCATAGCAGCCTTTGATGTCATTGTGTGTATTGTGCCCCTGCTGCTGGGGTTGGTGATTAAAAGAAACTCTGTGTCTGCCAAGTGGCTGTAGCCTGTGAGCAGCAAGATTCAGGGGCCCAGTCTTGGTCAATGCCTGAGCCTACAGACTGCTGAGTCCAGGTCCGTCTGCCACTGACACCCACTTGGGACACAGAATATCCTGTCATGGATAAAAATGAGCTGGTGCAGAAGTCCAAACGGGGTGAACAGGCAGAGAGATGATAGGGTGACAGGGCATCATGCATGAAATATATAAAGGAGTAAGGAGCTGAGTCTGTAGGTTATCTTGGAAGGTTGTCTCAAGCAAAAGATGGATGTGCTAAAAACAAACAAGCAAACAAACAAAAACAAACAACAATAACAAAAAAAATAGCAGATGGCTGGAGAAGAGAGAGAGAAAATTGAGACTCAGCTAAGTGATAGCTGCATGGATGCACTGTCTCTTGGAAAAGTTCTTGATCTCCAAACACTTCACAAGCAGAAATCAAAGTCTTATATTTGAAAATGAAGGGAGACTATTACCACTACATGGCTGAGGTTACTACTGGTGATGACAAGAAAGGAATTGTGGCTCAGTCACAACAAGCACATCAAGAAGCATTCAAAATCAGCAAAAAGGAAATGCAACCAACACATTCTATCAGATTGGGCCTGGCTCTTTCCTTCTCTGTGTTCTATTATGAGATTCTGAACTCCCCAGAGAAAGCCTGCTCTCTTGCAAACACAGCTTTTGATGAAGCCATTGCTGAACTTGATAGTTAAGTGAAGAGTCATACAAAGACAGCATGCTAATAATGCAGTTGCTGAGAGACAACTTGACATTGTGGATATCAGATACCCAAGGAGAGGAAGCAGAAGCAGAAGACAGGAAAATTAACCAGCTTTCCAACTTTTGTCTGCCTGGTTCTAAAATTTACATACTAGACTATTTGTCATCCATACTGTCCCACACAGTTTTTGTTATTGTTTACAATTCATGACAGATTTTTGTTACTTCTGTTTGAATATCTATATTTCCCATGTAAATTTTATGTTTTAAAATTAGGGGAGCAGAGCCGGTAAACATCTAGGGAGTTACTCATTTGCATATTGAGGTGGCCAATACGGGGATGTGGATCTTTTATACAAGTGTATGTTTGGCATAGTACTTTCTGTACATTGTGGCTTGCCAAGGGCCAGTGTTAAAACTGCTTCCATGTCTAAGCAAAGCACACTGCCTACATATTGGTTTGTCCTGATGGGGAATAAAGGTGATAATTGATTCCAGTCAACAGTGTAGTTCTTGTGGATACTTTAAGGTTTGGAGCACTTACAAGGTTGTGGTAGAAACGGATATACCACAGCACAGGTTGGAATCTCCTGCTTCTGTGGGATAGCCAGTCCCAGTGTGCACACCTTTGACTGCAGCTGCAGAAGCATTCCTTCCCACAGAGTTGTGACCCAGTTACTCTTCATGAGAGCAGAAACGGTTCACACTCCATTATTTGTAAAGTTACTTGCTGCTTACTTTCACTCTTTTGCTAGATATTTTATTTGTATTTAAATAAATTGTTTTAGGCAATCTGAAAACAAGTGTAAAAGTAAAGATGCAGTAAAATGAAATGCTTGGTATTCATTACTGTGTGTATATCAAGCACAGCAGTAAATCAAAACAAAAATCCCATGTATTTAACTTTTGGGGTCTTTTTATATGTATGCTTCCCTAACATGCATGTGGTGTAAAAAACAGTTACCAGAGATATAACTTGAGATGATGGCTAGCTTTGTTTAATCTCTTATGAAAATTTCATGAACAATCCAGACATAAATGTTTGGATTGTTAATGAAAATGGAAGTACAGCATCAACTTCTGTAAATTGTGCTTGGAGCTGTGTAAGCACAACTAAATGTGAACACTAAGTGTAAATACATGTAAAATAAAAATATCTGCATTTAGATGAAGACAAAGCTCCCCTACACATACAATTTTATAAAGATCACAGGCTGGGTATTATGGCACATGTTTTTAATGCCTGCACTTAAGAGGCAGAGGCAGGAGGATCTCCATGAGGTTGAGGCCACCCTGGCATACATAGTGAGTTGCTAGCCAGACGAGACTGAAGGGAGATCCTGTCTCACCTTCCCACCCACCAAAATATGTGTATGAACATTTTTGCCTGCATGTAAATACTTCTATGTGTGCATTTCTGGGGGAGGCAAAAACAGGGCAATAGATCCTGTGGAAGCAAGGTGACAGATAGTTGTAGATACCATGTGGATGCTGGGAAATGAACCTGGGTCCTCTGCAAGTTCAGCCAATGCTATTAACTGATGACCCATCTCTCTATCCCAGTAGTTCATATTTCTAGTCCTTCTGCATGGGCATTTGGAAGAGATGGATCAAAACTGCTACATTAGCAACTTTTTCCTAGAACAAACTGCTTCCAGGAATCTAATGCTCCGATTGCATGTAACGAGATGGGATGGGCTCAATTCCATATTTAACTAGTGACAACCTGTGTGAAAAAATGTCCTCAGTGAATCACACTGGACTCATTGTACATGATGTTCTGGAAATATATAGTCTTTGTCTTTTTGTGAGGTGGGTAGATTTAGAAATGTCCAAAACTATAATATGGGTTGAACATTTGGCATATTGTTTGTACAAGTCCTTTAGGCTTATACAGCTCCTGCCATTTATGTCTGTGTGATCTCTCCCAGAATGGTAAATTCCCACTTACTAGCAAACCATACATTGTGAGAAGGAATTTCTAAAGATAAGGGGCCTCGTGGGTGCTAATTCTTTTCATATTTACTTTATTATTTATCTGTATGCGTATAAGTGTGTGTGTGCATGTGTGTTTAGATGTGTGCAGGTTTATAAGGTTGTTGAATTCCACAGAGAAGAAATCATATGTAGTTTTGAAGAAATCATATGCAGCCATGGATTTTAGGAACCTAGCTCCAGTCTTTTCTCAGAACATCAAGCATTCTTGGAAACTGAGACATCCTGCCTGTCCATTTTATGTTCTGAATATATTACTGAAATTCTTGAAGTTTATATTTGTAGTATAGGGAATTCCAGAAGGACACTCTCCACATGCACTAACCCTTGGCTCTCAGTTTTTGGTTCATGTATTGGGGCATTTACCATTTCCAGTTTTGTAATGGTCCCAGGCAGTATATTGTGTAAGTTGCAAAGGTATCTCTAGAGGGCCTCATTTCTAGATTCTGGACATCATAAAAAATAATAATTACACATTATAAAGTAAAACAAATACACATTATAAATACACATTATAAAGTAAAATAAATTTGTTATTTTAAATGAATCAAGGTGGAATAAAGAAAGGTTATACCTTTTAATACAAAGAAACCACCACTAAAAAATGAGCATTACTGGGCATGGTGGCACACACCTTGGTGAGATCAAGGTCAGCCTGGTCTATGGAGTGAGTTACAAGCCTGGTGGAGCTACAGGGAGACCCTGTCTCAAAAAGACAAAAAAAAATTGGTACTTTATGAGAAACATTTTAAAAAGTGTTCAACGTCAGTAATAATTAGGGAAATGCAAATTAAAACCACTCTAAGATATCATCTCACTCCAATAGACTGGCTAGGATCAAGAAAACAAATGATACCAAGTGCTAGAGAGGTTGTGGGGAAAGGGGAACACTCATCTACTGCTGGTAGGAATATAAACTTGTGCAGCAACTGTGGAAAGCAATGTGGAGAACCCTTGGAAGACTCAAAATGTGGTACATCTAAACAATGGAGTTCTATGCAGCAATAAAAAAAGACAAAATCATGAACTTTGCAGATAAATGGATGGAACTAAAATATATTATGTTAAGTGAAGTAACACAGTCCCAGAAAAACAAACAGATAGTATCCCTCATCTGTGGACGCTAGTGCCAATAACCCAGTTGTAAATATTTCTTGTTGGGAGTGATGCATATTGGAAAGAACAACACCAATAACAGAAAAGACTGCATCAAAGAACTGACTGAAATGGTGAATCTGGTGGGGTAGGGGGGTTGGGAAGGGGACAGGGGTCTATATCCAATTTGTAACATAGTCTTGTACAAATATATAAATATATATACATATATATGCATACCTAGGCTTTGCCTCAGACATATTCCAGAAGAAAAAAAAAGACCTGAAAATTCCTATTAAGTGAAATAAATCTATAGCACAGCAGAAACACATACACATATACAGATCCTGGATGTTCCCATGTATCATAATAGCTCTCCCTCGAAAAGGATTCTACAGTCAAATGTTATATAACACAGTAAAAATGACAAGGGCTGGAAGTGTTTGGTGAGGAGCTATCTTAGACACATCTTTGGTCTCCAAGTACCACCATAATCTCATTCATTCACTAACATGGGATTGAAGGACACTTTTTGAGCAATCTACTCCAGGAATACATGTGAAGAGCTGTATCTTCTACATTGCCCAAGAAAGTCAAAGACAGTACTCTGGTACTTGAAAGAGAAATTTTCTCCACAGATACATGTATTTGATCATTTGGTCACTAATTGGTACACTATTCAGTGAATTCATGGAACCCTTAGCAGTTTTATTGAGACTTGCTGGATAAAGCCTATTTGATGTGGGGTAGGCATTAGGCATTAGTAGTTGATAGCCTAGTCCCCATCTGTGGTTGCCCTCTCTGCTTCCTGTAATGGAATGTGATGTCTCAATATCATAAAGACCAGACAGGCCTCACATTCCTGTTGCCATGCCCTTCCCCATCATGATGCACAGTATCCCTCTGAAAATCTTAGTCAAAATAAATCCTACTGCCCTCAAAGTCATTTTTAGCAGGGAATTCTATCACAGGCACAGAAAAGTAACTATTTTAATATGTGATATGTCATTCGGGAAGAGAAAAATCATACATGTACTTATGTACCTGCAAATTAAAGTCAAGCTAGTAAAAGTAGAGAAGGAAGCAGTGGTGACTCAAGCATGGAAAAGGCCTAGGGGAAAGAGGGATGGAAGGAAGATAATGAATTTGTGGTCCACATAACAGTAGTAAATAGATGTTAACAGCAAACAACTAATTTTTTTATAACTAAATATTTTAAATGGCTTTCAGATTTTATTTTATCTTTTTTTCAAAATGCTTTGAGTTTCTGTTCACTTCATATAATAGTTCTTAATCAAATTTAGACTCTCTCCCCTATCCACATTTCCCATAATCTCTCAACCCCGCTCTATTCAATGCATTCTGTCAAATATGTTACATCTTGTCTGGTCAAGTATTTATATCCAGATGTCCTTCAGTGCAAGTTCATCCACTGATTCCAATCAGCTT
Source organism: Rhizomys pruinosus (assembly GCA_009823505.1). Taxonomy (NCBI): domain Eukaryota; kingdom Metazoa; phylum Chordata; class Mammalia; order Rodentia; family Spalacidae; genus Rhizomys; species Rhizomys pruinosus. The sequence goes on from VZQC01000403.1 coordinate 39,034, forward strand.
ATCTAGATGTCTTAAAGATCTACTCTCTCACACCCAACACTAATCAGTTGTCAACAGTCCCTAGGCTAAGGTTGGGACTTGATACCTATTACTTTCATTCTTTGCTGTTTTCTGTATAGTTGAAGTAGCCTGGGTCTTATGCATTCTGTTTCTATTGTTGAACGTTCATATGAGAATTTCCCAGTGGTCTGGATGTCCAAAAGGTGTTCCAATTTTAAATGCTACCAATACTAAAAAGAACTACATGACTCACAGTACTTTGTGGGATCATTAAACATAAATGTACTGCAAACCATATTTTTTCCTGTGATGTATGTTATTATCATGTGTTGATGAAAATGTAAACAATGGACTTAGAAGTTAGGAACAACTGCTTGGCATGGTGGCTCACCAGGATTCAGGTGGCAGAGGAAGCTAGCCTTCTGTGCATTCAAGGACAACCTCATCTACAGAGTGAATCCCAAGCCATTCAGCATTACATAGTGAGAGACTGTCTGAAAAATACACAAAAAATTAGGAACAAATATATTCATCAGCCAATAAGAACTTAATTGGGACTGACAGTTGTAGGAGTGTGAACTCACCCAAGAACACCAGGAAGCTGTAGTTCTCCAGGATCACATACTTGTAGAGTATCCTCTGCTCAGTGCTCAGATCCTGCCACTCATCCCAGGTAAAGTCCACAGCTATGTCCTCAAATGACACAGACCCCTGTAAGGACACAATTTTCTTCTTCAATCCTGATCCTCACTTGTAGGACAGAAATTGAGAGTACACTCTGTTCTGTGTAGGAATCTAAGAGCGTTTCCTATAGAGGTCTCTGCCTGGTTCAATCCACTAGATTTCTTACTAGAGATTTCAATAAGGAGAAAGAAAAATTAATACAAATTTCTTACTGTATTAAGGTAGGGATTCAAGAAGATATGATTAAAGAATATACCAAGGAATTTTAACACAAATACAAGCTGTAACCAAAGCTCAATTCACTAAATCCTCCAGGTTCACAAAATATGCCTCTTATACTGAGAATCTCAGTTTAGACATAAGATATTTAAGGGAATAGAATCCAAACCCCAAGTTCAAGGAATTAAGGAACTTCAGACCTCAGGAAAATAAAATTTTAAGGGGACATATTCCTGTGATTCTAAAACCAAGGAGTGATGGTTAAAATGGGGCAAAACACAAAGTCCTGTCTATCCACAGAATGACACTTATGTTTTTTCTTCCCATTGCATTTTGGCATGTGGATCATAAGAAATTTACAAGTATTGAATTAATCAAGGAGAAGCCTTTCTGCTTATTTCCAGAACATCTCTGAGAATGAATAAATTGAAATTAAATGAATGAACAAAGAGTAAAGAAGATTACAAAGCATTTACTTCAGAGGACAAGGAATGGCCCAAATGGAACTCAATTGTTAAGAACTGAGACTATATTTGTATCCCTAGATCATCATCACTCTTAGCCTTGATCAGATGATATTCTTTTTGCAGTGTGGGACAGATAATAAAGAAGCATAAATATGAACTGTTGAAATGAAGTGAGTGTTAAGATCATATTTGTAAATGACACGATATTACCAGCTCACAGAATTTGAGAACTTCATAGAAAATGGCTGAAAATTGCCTAGACTGCAGTGGAGGACTGGATGTCACAGCTGTGAAATACTTGTCTCTCTAAATGGCATGGCTAATGGAACAAAGAACTCAGAGCAACAATCCTTATCTGCTTAAGACTTCAAGAAATGTTACCCATCAATTGAGCAGGATGGACTAGCTCCAAAGTCCCAAATTTCCCTCTAGAGCTACAAGCAGTCAATGGTCTGGGGGAGAAAAGGTATCACCAGTGTAGGTGCCCATGGGTATTGGTGCCTGGAGGACAACAGAGAAGTGACAGGCAGTACTGAGAGAAATACATATGAAGAAGACAATGTATAAAATCCAGTTCACTAGGACGAACAGGACTGTGTCACCAAAGATTTAAAGAAGTGTTTGATTTAGCAGGCACCTGGAGACTGGTCTGGAGCTTTAGTGAGTTAGCTGAGTTCCTTTACAGGGCAGGCTTTTATGAAGGAGTTTCCTGGGTTCAGTAGATATATGCGAGATTGAGATACTGCAGCATGTAAAACATGTCTGTAAAGGGATAGAACAACTTAGACAAGAAAAGGCAAATAAAAGAAAGGAGTCTGTTTGGGATACTGGGAGGCAATTGTGACAGGATTAAGTGGAGCCCTATATCCTAAGGAAAAAAATAGATGAAAGGGCAACTTATAAATTTATGTTACTGAATTACTTCTCACTAGAGATTTCAATAAGAATATGAATAGCATCATTAAAAGCTGAAGGAAAACAATCTGAAGATTTGGTTGTATCAAAATTGTATAAAAGAGAAAATGTTTGGCCAAATATTTTAAATAGAAGCAATTTCAGGCATAGACACATTGCAGCATTAGTTTAGATACTGAGACAAGGGAAAATTTTATATTGACAACTTGGATCCATCATTTCAATCTAAATGGAATAGTCTAAAATAGAATGACCCAGTTACTGGGCATGGTGACACATACATTTTTTTGAAGTCATTTAATGCTTTATTTAATTTATCATTATTATTACGATTAGTGAGCCATGTCAAGTACATTATAGATCATTTTTCCTAAATTATCATATAACATATATATACACATTTTTAAAGCAATACATCAAAATTTATAGATAAGTTCTTATAAAGTTATTTTATGTTTAAAAATTTTCAAACCTACCAATAATTTACCAAATATCTGAAGATTCGTTATTGCTCTATTAATATTTCCTATATAAAATGACTTTTTGATATTTTTTAATAATAAGTAATGAATACAAGCATCCTTCATGTAAAACCAATTTGCAAGCAGCTATGCCCAAACTTATACAGCCTGAGGCCCCCATTGGCCAGCTAGAGGGGCTTGTATGTACAATCATGTTGATCAAATAAGAGTCCAGTCTATATTTCTGTAGTTTCATAATTAACTGCAATTGCAGCTTTTACATTCTACCATGCCCACTCTTCCACAGATTGTTCCCTAGGCTTTAGAAAAGGGACACAAGTGGGTGAGAAGCAAAACAGTCTACTTTCTCTGGAGATGTCATTTTGGATTCTGATCAGTTCAGGCTGTTTCTTTTCATGGGTTGTCATTTTATCCAGGAATAACCTTTTACTCCTACTCATGAAGCACAAGCAATTAGATATACAGGCATTTAAACAGTACTAATTATTATGGTAGGTTATGTTGTTATAGACACAGATGTTTGGATGATATGCTAATCCATGAACTATAGCTTTTCTGTAAAAGATGACAAGGTCTTACTGTGGCTTATAACTTCTCCTAACCACTAGAGGACATAAGCTTGTGGCATCAGCCGTGAATTATTCCTCCAAGGAGAGCTAATAGCCAATTAGATTTGGGATATACAGACATATGGCTGCCACTGCTGCATAATATTTCCAGATGGGTGAGGTATAGCTGATGCTGATAGAGGAGTCTTGCTTGACTCAAGGAGACCAATATTTGATTATTAGATTTAGTGGCCTTTGGTAACACTCTCTGGCATCCCAGAGACCAACTGTACACTTGCAAGTCTCAATACATCTTTCCCATGCTTACATCTGGTCTTCAACAGCAGTGCCTTACCACCTCTCTTCTTGCAGGTATCCCAGTTTGCTGGCAAAAAGCCTTTACCTTTTGGGGGGCTTGGATTCCCTAGCCAACATCTCTTTGCAGAATAATCCATTTCTGATATCAGAGCTCTCCTGTATTAATATATTTAATTACCCAGCTTATAAAAACTTTAGTATTATATTTGGCTCTGAATAGAGAATTATCCTTTCACAGTTCCTATGTCTATAAGTCAATTAAAGAAGGCACCTATACCACTTTTATAAGAGATTACGTCTATAACAGTCAGCTTTAATTTACAGTTAGGGAATGACTTCATTTCCATCATGTTTTTCTTTGTTCTATTAAAAGGAGGTAAGAAAGTCTCTCATATTAAAACTTTGCAGCACCTGGAAGGTAAAGTTCATTAGGACACATTATAAATAATTGTTACAAATAGGATCCACAGAGATGTTTGATGCCTATAGCAGTTTGAGGCTTTTCTTCCTTTTAATGTTAGCTGGGCCAACTTTTCTGCTGGTATTTCTTGCTACATCCTGCACAATGCAAAGCTGTATCTTTTCTTTCTCAGCCGTTAAGTCGGTGACGTTTTGAACCGTGGGAACATACAAATCTTTTCCCATAGTTAGCTTTAAGATTTAAATTGAAAATTTTTTTTGACAAAAGGGTTTAATATATAACTATATCCCCCCTTTTTTATTTAAAGTTTTTATTTTTTGACCCATGAGTCTCAAAAAGGCACTTGTAGTACACAAACCTATAGGTTGTATGTTGTTAATTTGGGAGGCAAACTTAATCCCTTAAGTTAAATTATCCTACAGGTAAAAGAGAATGTTACAAGATGATACTGTATAACACGAAAATTATAAAGAACATTTGTATATGATAATCCCAAAATTATTGTTATACAGATTTTAAGTAAAACAAATGTGGACAACAACAATTTATATTTCCACTTAACTTAGATGTATTACTGTTTTTGTTAAAAACCTTTAAACCAATGTTGTTTAATATAGACATTTTTACTTTTACTAAGTCCTAAAATAGCATGTAATTTGTAGATAGAGTTTGGGCAAAATTGGACACTTGTTGAACTCATGTCAATTAAATATACATTAATCAAATATAGACCCGTGTCCCTCTCCCAACCCTCCCACCCCTCCAGATTCACCATTGCAGTCAGTTTTCTGATGTAGTCTTCCTGTTGTTTTTCTTTCAATATGCATCTCTCTCCACATGAAATATTTACAACTGGGTTATTGACGCTAGCATCCACAGATGAGGGATACCATTTATCATTTGTTTTTTTGGGACTGTGTTACTTCACTTAACATAATATCTTCTAGCTCCATCCATTTACCTGCAAAGTTCATTATGTTGTCTTTCTTTACTGTTGCATAGAACTCCATTGTGTACATGTACCACATTTTCTCTATCCACTTGTCAGTTGAGGGGCATTTGGGTTGGTTCCAGCTTTTTGCTATTGTGAACAGAACTGGAATAAATATAGCTGTGCATGTATTTTGCAGTAAGATGGGTCTTGTGGGTATATACCCAGGAGTGGTATGACTGGGTCAAATGGCAAGCTCATTTTGAGTCTTCCAAGTGTTCTCCACAGTGCTTTCCATAGTGGCTTTACAAGGTTACATTTTCACCAGCAATAGATGAGTGTTCCCCTTTCCCCATGACCTCTCCAGCACTTGGTATGCATATATATATATATATATTTGTACAAGACTATGTTACAAATTGAATATAGACCCCTGTCCCCCTCCCAATCCCCCCCACCCCACCAGATTCACCATTTCAGTCAGTTCTTTGATGCAGTCTTTTCTTTTTTTTCCACATAAATTTATTTTTTTATCAAATCTAGACCCGTGTCCCCTCCCCGCCAAGATGCAGTCTTTTCTGTTCTTGTTGTTGTTATTTCCAATATGCTTCACTCCCCACAAGAAATATTTACAACTGGGTTATTGATGCTAGCATCCAAAGATGAGGGATACCATTTGTCGTTTGTTTTTCTAGAACTGTATTACTTCACTTAACATAATATCTTTTAGTTCCATCCATTTACCTGCAAATTTCATGATATCATCTTTCTTTACCACTGCATAGAACTCCATTGTGTAGATGTACCACATTTTCTTTATCCACTCGTCAGTTGAGGGGCATTTGGGTTGCTTCTAGCTCTTCACTATTGTGAAGAGAGCTGCAGTTAACATGGCTGTACATGCATCTCTGTGGTAGGAAGAGTCTGATGGACATATTCCCAGAAGTGGTATGGCTGGGTCAGGCGGTAGGCTCATTTTGAGTCTTTTAAGGGTCCACCATACTGCTTTCCATAGTGATTATACGAGTTTGCATTCCCACCAGCAGTGGATGAGTGTTCCCCTTTCCCCCACCCTCTCCAGCATTTAGTATCATTTGTTTTCTTGATCCTTGCCGTCATTATTGGGGTGAGATGGTATCTTAAAGTGATTTTAATTTGCATTTCCTTAATTATTAGCAACGTTGAACACTTTTTAAGATGTTTCCCAGCCATCTCTGTTTCCTCACTTGTGAAATCTTTCCTCAGCTCTTTAATCCATCTTTTGAGTGAGTCATTTGTTTTCTTGCTTCTTTGTTTTTTTGAATAGTTTATATATTCTGGAAGTTAATGGTCTGTCAGATGTATCAACAGTGAAGATTTCCACCCACTCTGTGGGTTTTCTCTTCACTTCCCTGACTGTTTCTTTTGCTGTGCAGAAACTTTTGAGTTTAATAAGGTCTTGCTTGTCCATTGTCGACCTTATTTCCTGAGCAGCTGCTGTCTGATTTAGAAAGTCTTTTCCTACACCTATGTCTTGTAAGTTGCCGCCTGCTTTTTCTTCTATTACCTTTAGAGATTTGGGTTTCAAGTTGAGGTCTTTGATCCATTTGGAGTTGATTTTTGTACAGGATGAGAGGTAGGGGTTAAATTTTATTTTTCTACAAGTGGTGATCCAGTTTTGCCAACACCATTTGTTGAAGATGCTGCCCTTCCTCCACTGAATCTTTTTGGTCCCCTTGTCAAATATGAGGTGGCTAAAATTGTATATGCTCAGGTTTGGAACTCAGTTTTGTTCCATTGATCTACAGGTCTGTTTTTGTGCTAGTACCAGGCTGTTTTTATGACTGTAGCCCTGTAGTATAGTTTGATGTCTGGTATAGAAATTCACCCTGTATTGCTGTTTTCACTCAGGGTTGCTTTGGCTATTCAGGGGTTTTTGTTGTTCCATATGAATTTAAGAATTTTTTTCTAAGCCTGTAAAGAATATCCTGGGGATTTTAATTGGAATTGCATTGAATTGGTATATTAATTTGGGTAGAATGGATATTTTTACTATATTAATTTTCCCAATCCATGAGCATGGGAGGTCTTTCCATCTTCTGATGTATTCTTCAATCTCCTTCACGAGCTTATAATTTTTGTTGTGCAGATCTTTGGTTTTGGTTAGGTTTATTCCTAGGTATGTTATTGTTTTTAGGCTATTCTGAGTGGGAAAAACTCCTTGTATTCCTTCTTCAGTTGCTTGTTGTTGGTGTAAAGAAAGACTACTGATTTTTTAGGTTAATTTTGTATCCCGCCATTTTATTGAAACTTTTAATCGTTTGTAGGAGTTTTCTTGTGGAGTTTTTAGTGTCCCATAGGTAAACTATCATATCATCTGCAAAAAGGGATAGATTTACTTCCTCTTTTCCAATTAGTAATTCTTTAATTAGCTTTTCTTGAATTATTGCTCTAGCCAGTGTTTCAAGCACTATATTGAAGAGGAGTGGTGACAAGGGGCAGCCTTGTCACATTGCTACCTTTATGGGGAATCCTTCTGACTTTTCTCCATTTAGGATGATGCTGGCTCTGGGTTTCTTATATATGGCTTTGATTATGATGAGGGATGATCCATCCAGTCCAATTCCCTCTAATATTTTAATCATGAGGGGATGCTGGATTTTGTCAAAGGCCTTTTATGCATCAATTGAGATGATCGTGTGGTTTTGTCCTTCAATCCATTTATGTGTTTTATGATATTTACTGATTTTTGTATGTTGAACCATCCCTGCTAAGGCAATAAGACAAGAGAAGGAAATTAAAGGAGTAATAATCAGAAAAGAAGTTAAGCTATCCCTTTTTGCAGATGATATGATAGTTTGCCTAAGGGATGCTAAAAATTCTACCAGAAAATTTCTAGAAATGATCCAGAGTTTTAGTAAAGTGTCAGGCTACAAAATTAACCTAGCAAAATCAGTAACCTTTCTTTACACCAACAGTAAACAAGTGGAGAAGGAATATAAGAAGACCTTCCCACTCACAATAGCCTCAAAAATAATAAGATACCTGAGAACAAACCTAACCAAAAATACCAAAGACCTCTACAACAAAAATTTTAAACCCCTGAAGAAAGAGATCGAAAATGACATCAAAAGATTGAAAGACCTCCCATGCTCATGGACTGGAAAAATTAGCATAGTAAAAATGTCCATTTTACCCAAATCGATATACAGATTCAACGCAATCCCAATCAAAATCCCTATGAACTTCTTCACAGTCTTGGGGGGAAAATCATTAAATTCATATGGAAAAACAAAAGACCCTGAATAGCTAAGGAAACCCCGAATGAAAAATGCAATACAGGGGGGATTGCCCTACCAAACTTCAAACTATATTACAGGGCCATAGTCATAAAGACAGTCTGATACTGGCACAAAAACAGACCTGTTGACCAATAGAACAAAATTGAAGATCCAAACTTGAGTTCATACAACTTCAGCCAATTCATATTTGACTTATTTTCAAATTTCTGATTTTTGACTTAAGTTGATTCTGTGTAATTCTGCATTATTGGGTTTTCTGATGTTTCCCAGCACACAGCACATATATTTCTGTTTCCTGCTCACTTTTTCTCTCTCTTCCCTACACATTCATTTTCTTCTAACATTAACCTTCTGTGGACTGAATAATTGTAGTCAATTTTCCTCATTGTTCTAACCTTGGTAACTAAACAGTACAAATCTAATGATCTTGTGCCTTTACCTTGGAGTACTTTTTGAAGGTAAACTGATTATTATGAAATTTTAACTGATAATGATGATGCTTTCACAGTGGATCTGTACAGCAGTTGTGATTTCTTCAGAAATTAATATTCAGCTCTCAGAATGTTGTTGGAGAGTGTGACCCTTCCACAGAACACATGGATTGAGAATTTAGCTACTAATGTATACTCAGAGTCCACTGGGGAGGATCAACACTTCAACCCTCCAACAACCCATTCCAAGTTGAATATTGCAAGCACTTCTACTGAGAGAATATAACACATATAAAATTTTCTTCTGAAGGAAACTGGCACAATGGAGAACCCCTGGCCACAGAATATCTGGTCCCACAACCCCCACCCTGGAAGCATCTGGTTCTATATCAAGAAGTTCATCTGACCGCCCCCCACCTGCAGTGGCCTTCTTGAGCCCCTATAAAACTCTGACTGAATCCTTTTCCTTCCCACAACCTCCATTCTCCTAAGGAATCTTGTGGCTACTTGCTGTGCTAAATAACACAGTCCCATGTGTTGCGGTCAGGTCTGGTTTTTTTCTGTTGTCACTTTCTTTACTCTTTTCTGGAACCCCTTTCCTTCACCAACTATTTATTATTTTTGGCATTTTTTTGACATAGGGTCTCCCTGTGACCCCAGCTGGAAATATTCCATCTATTTAAATAATTCCACATGTTTCAATTACCAACCCAGATTACTATATTCAGCATATTTATCTGCCAAATTGCAGGATCAAAACTTTCCATGACAAACACAAACCAAAATTCTTAACTACCATGTCAACACTACAGAAGATGGTGGAATCTACTCGCCAAAGAGAAATAGGAACACATCCATGAGGACACAGGAAAGGAGAGTGCACTGTAATGGTCTATGAACAAGTGAGTAATTGGAAAACACAAACATGGAATCAGTGACAAAATGGCAGGGATCAGTGCACACTTTTCCATATAAATAGCATATTATGATCTCCATTCCTGAAGCAATGAATACAGACTAGGAATCTGGAAGAAAATAGGAAAGATTTGATTGAAATTATGCAACCTCTCAAATATACCTATTAACATCTGTCCCAATGCTGTAGCATTCACATTCTTCTCAGTAGCTTACAGAACTTTCTCCCCCCCCACCCCCGCTTTGTCAGATTCCCCTGGAGCTGGAGTGAAAGATGGTTCTTAGCCACCATGTGGGTGCTGGGAATCAAACCTAAGTCCTCTGCAAGAGCAGTTGGTGCTCTTAACCACTGAGCCATCTCTCCAGCCCCAACAGAACTTTCTTTAAAATAGTTTATAAGAGAGGGCACAGAGGAAGCCTTAAAAAAGAAGATAATTGAAGTAATTTCTTGTATGTTATTGTATCACAATGTAACAGATATAGAGACCTGTAGCAGGAGGGAGAGAAACAAACAGAATAAACTCTATGGTCTTGAAGGTAAACAACCCACTGCTGAATGAGTAGTCATAAAGTGAAGACAAGTGTTTATTCATGTTACTGGCTAACACAGACTTTTATTGATCATAAATAGGGTTAGTCAGAGCTACAGGGAGACCCTGTCAAAAAAAGACCAAAAAAAAAAAAACTTATAGAAATATTTCTTCGGGTTTCCTAGGTGAAGTGCTTTGTTCTTCACAGGACACTGTTAACAGCTCATCCTTTCATCTCTCAAATTCAGTGTGCATTTTTTTGTCTGGCTTAGGCACTCTAGAGAAACAGTAAAGTTCCTGATGCCAAAAGCAAACCACTATCTTCATCTGTACGTTCCTGGCAGTGCTCAAAAGGAAGAGATTTTCCAGTGCTTTTCATCCCATCATACAGCAAGTGTGTGCTCTGCAGTGTTGGGAACATCCCCTCTGAAGGAGTGCTGGGGAGCACTTTCCTGTGCACAGTGCCCTGTGCTCACCCTTCACTCACTTGCCTTACTTCTGAATTCTTCCTCTTTAAGGATCATGTTGCTTTGTATTGACAGTGTTTGGGTGCTTTCATCTTTTTGTAGTATTTGTAAAATACTAATATAGTCTGTCTGTGAGAAGCTCTGTGGTATCTCCACACATTTACCTTGCTATAAAGATAGATCAAGTGAGGCCACATATCCACCACGTTTACATGGTGCACAGAGATGAATTTGGGCATGGATTTCTTTTAGTTTCTTTACAGAAAACATGTAAAAAATTACCCCTAATTAATTTCTTTGATACGAAATTCCATGAACTGTAAGAAGCTTTATACACTTCAATAATCCATCCTATCATCTTTGTACTTGCAAATATCTGAGACTATTTTGACAAAAAAGAACTTTTTCTAAAAGACTATTCAAGGTGCATTTTGGTACGATTTTATCTGAGTGTAATATCTAGTGATAACTTGATAACTTGGTAACATATTAACCTAGAATTTGACTATTTTTTCCCATTTCTTCCTTAGGAATTAGAGCTCTACAGGAGTCCTGCCACATTTACCTCTGAGTAACACAGGGAGACACATTTCTCTTCTTTGCCCTTTTTTTTCACCTTGTCTAAGTTTTGTGTCCTTTCCCCGTTTTCTCCATCACCCCTAATTTTTTGAACCACATCCACCTAAACCCTTTGCTTTTCTGAGATCCCAGATTCCCTTACTCCTCGAACTTGGGGTTTACCTTATATTCCCTAAGATCACCTATGTCCAAACTGAGCTACTCAGTGTAAGCAGATTTGGTGGACGTACAGGATTCAGTGAATTGAGCTTTGGCCACACCTCTATTTGTGAGCAATTTCTTGGAATGCTCTTTATTCATACTTTCCTGAATCCCTGCATTAACACAGGTGAGAAATTTGTATTGATTTTTCTTTCTCTCTGGGAGCAAACCATGGTGGAACCTCCTTAGTAAACCCTCAGTTAGACTGCTACACAGAAGAGAGGGCACTCTCATTTTCAGTCCCATAGCTGAGGATCTGGATTGAAGAAGAAAATTATGTTCTTACAAGGCTCTATGTCCTTTGATGATTTAGCTGTGGACTTCACCTGGGATGAGTGGTAGGACCTGAGCACTGAGCAGAGAAACCTCTACAGGGATGTGATGCTGGAGAACTACAGCAGTCTGATGTTTCTGGGTGAGTGTCACTCTTTTAACTGTAAATTCCAATTACTTTCTTGTTGCCTGTTAAATATATTTGCTCCTAAAATTTTGTGTTTCTTTTTGTGACAGTGTCTCACTGTGAAACCCTGAATTCCTTGGAGTCCAGTGTACAGACAGGCTGGCCTTGAACTCCAGAGGACTAGCTTGCTTCCTCTGCCTCCTGGATTCTGGTGAGATACCATGGCAGGCAGTTGTTCCTATCATTTTTCTTCTAAGTCTATTATCTACATTTTCATCAATACATGATAAAAATGTACATTATAGAGAAAGATAGGGATTACAGTACACTTAGGTATAATGATCCCATAAAGCACTGTGCCTCATGCAGTGCTTGTTTGTATTGGCAGCCTTTAAAAATCTAAAAGAGACTGGGAACTTGGTTGTATGAACATGCAGTAATAGTAACAGCATGGATAAGACCCATGCTGACTCAGAGAGAAACTCATCATGGAAGGAGGCAAATGGGTAGCAGGCCCCAACCCTAGCCTAGGAACTAATAACTAATTACTGCTGGGTGACGGAAAAGATCTATAGATAGGTTGACTAGAATCCAGTGGATATACTTGCACCAAAGGACATGTGGGTACACATACTTTACCACACAGGATATAATATATTTGACAGAATGCATGGAATACGGTGGGGGTGAGGGCTATGGGGAATGTGGAAAGGGTAGGGGTGTCTACATTTGATTAAAAACTCTTATGTGAATTTCACAAAAGTCAACAAAGCATTTTAAAAAATAAAATGAAATCTGAAAGCCATTTTGAAATATTTACTTATTTATTGTCAACATGTGTTCACTATCATTCTGTAGACCTTAAGTTCCTCATCACTTCCGTACCCATCCCACTAATTACTCCCCACCTCCTTCCATCCATTGTTCCCCTATACCTTTTCCATGGTTGAGTCACCACTAATTTTTTCTCTTTTCTGTGGAAGTCAAGTTTGATTTTCATGTATGATAAGAACATGTACGATCTTTCTCTTCCTACATGACATATATCACATGTTGGAATAGCTCCTTTTCTGTGGCTATTTAGAATTCCCTAATTAAAAAAAAAGAATTTCAGGGCAATAGAATGTCTTCTGACTTACAATTCCAGAGGGATATTGTGCATCATGGTGGGGAAGGCCATGACAGCAGGAACGTGAGGCCCCCCTGGCCTTCAGGATACTGAGACCTCAGATTCCAACAGAGGAATCAGAGGGAGCAACCACAAACTGAGACCGAAATATAAAGTCCTAACACTTGTCCCACATCAAATGGACTTCATCTTGCAAGTCTCCATAAACTTGCTAACAATTCTTTGACTTTCCTGAACAGTGTACCAAATAGTGACCACATGTTCAAATAAATGTATATATGAGATCCAATATATGTATATCATTCTCTTTCAAACCACCACAGTACTGTATTTGACATTTTGGGGCAGATGTACAAGAAACAGCTCTTCAGAGGTGTGCATGGAGTACATACCTCAAAGAAAATGTCCTTCAAATCCATGTTGATGAATGAATGAGATTACTGTGGTACTTAGGAAACGTGTCTCTCAGCTCCACCTGAAACACTTCCAGGTCTTGTAATTTTTTACTGCTTTATATCACCTTTTCTTTTTTTTTTTTTTTTTTTGTCTTTTTGAGACAGGGTCTTCTTATAGCCACAGCTGTCATGAAATTCACTATGTAGACCAGGCTGTTTTTGAACTCACAGAGATCTGATTGCTTCTGCCTCCTGAGTGCTGAGATTAAAGGTGTGTGCCACCACACCTGGCTTTATCACATTTTCTATGACCTTTGATGGTAATATAATGTAGAATCATTTGCTTGGGAAATCTATTTTGATTCCTGTGAGAATCCAGGATCTGCATATGTGTGTGTTTCTCCTGTGCTGTAGAAATCTTTCAGTGAATCTGAATTTGTCAGATTTTTTTTATTCTGGAATACCTGTGAGGTAAACCTTTTTTTTCTTTTTGTTTGTTTGTTTTTTAACTAGTGGTATCTACATATGAAAAGGTATATCCTTTTCTTATTCTACCAGGATTCATTAAAAACAACAAATTTCTGTACTTATGATGGTTTTCTCCTCAAACCTATGTGTTGAACTGTATTCTTTTTAAGTTAGAGTTCTTTTTCCATTGAATGTGGTCATCAATTATCAAATTTTTTCATATTCATTTGTATGATCATACTCTTGTTCAGTTTTTCCTAAATATTGTGGGGTATTTTTTAATGTTGTATTTCATATCTTTCCTTTCTACAATTTTCTTAAATCATGGATTTGTATCTGTTTATGGAATATTAGGCCACTTGCAAGTAATTTTCCAGTGTATTAAGACTGTAGTGGAAACCATCTGCAATGAAAATTTCTGCTTTAATGATCAAGGCACAGTTCCTAAGTCAGGACACTAGTTCTTTACCAGTGGATTGGTTTTAGAACTCTGTTATAATTTGCATTTTATTTACCACTCTTGCAGGGCACTGCATGACCAAACCCGAGTTGATCTTCAAATTGGAGAATGGATTTTGGCCATGGAAAGTGGCAAAAGAATCTATCCAGAACCTACCAGGTCAGGGAATCCATCATGAGGAAGAGAGGTCAATGAAAAACCAGGCCATTAGGTGTTGGTGATTTATGTGGACTATCTCCCACAAAGACTTCTAGATGACCACTGATGTGGTGGATCAGACACATTAACTTTTCCATTTTTGGCATGTTATGCAGGTCATCGCATCTTCCTTAAAGGATTTTTCTGAAATATATTTTCTTACATTAGCAGAAAATTCAACCCTGTAGAGATATGAAATGTTTTCTAACTGGCATTATTTTCAAACATGTATGAACGTATTATCTGCATGTTTTATTTGTTTGTTTTTGTGTGTGTGTGTTTGTTTGTTTTGGGTGTTTTTGAGACAGGGTTTCCCTGTAGCCCCAGCTGTCCTGGAACTCACTCTGTAGACCAGGCTGGCCTTGAACTCACAAAGATCCGCCTGCCTCTGCCTCCCAAGTGCTAGGATTAAAGGTGTGCTCCACCATGCCCAGCTATTATCTGCATGTTTTTAAGTGCACCCATATCTTGGAACGACATCCGTGGTCAGAAGGGGGCATTAGATCTCCTGGAACTGGTGTTATGGATAATTATTTGGTGCCATGTGGGTGTTTAGAACGGAACTGTATTCCTTTGCAAGAACATCCAGTGCTCTTACCTGCTGAGGCATCTTTGCAGCCCTCCTATATGGTTTCTTTGAGAGGCGTTTTATGTAATCCAAGGTGGTCTCAAAATTGCCAGAGACCTGAGGCTGGAATTGAAGTCATCTTTCTCCTGCCCCACATCTTATTTGATTGGGCAAAAGAAATTCCCTGGTGCACCCAAATGGTGAGGCAGTTCATTGGTTTGAATGTTTAACTAAATTTGAAGTTGTCCTCCTTTCTTCTGTTGTTTGATATACTACAGATTTTATTTGGCCTGTTGACCAATGGAACAAAACTGAAGATCTAAACTTGAGTACATACAATTTCAACTACCTCATATTTGACAAGTGGGCCAAGAAGACACAATGGAGGAAAGACAGCATCTTCAGCAAGTGGTGTTGGCTAAACTGGATCACCACTTGCAGAAGAATGAAATTAAACCTCTACCTCTTGCCCTGTACAAAAGTCAACTCCAGATGGATTAAAGACCTCGACGTGAAACCCCAAACTCTGAAGGCAATAGAAAAAAAAGTTGGCAGCAGACTACAAGACATAGGTGTAGGAAAAGACTTCCTAAATCAGACAGCAACTGCACAAGAAATAAAGTCGTCAATTGGCAAATGGGACCTCATTAAATTCAAAAGCTTCTGTACATCAAAAGAAACAATCAAGTAAGTGAAGAGAAAACCCATAATGAGAGGAAAACTTCACCACAGATATATCTGACAAAGCATTGATTTCTAAAATATATAAACTACTCAAAAAAAAAAACAAAGAAGAAACAAAACAAGTGACCCACTCAAAAGATGGAGCAAAGAGCTGAACAGAGACTTCACAAGTGAGGAATTAGAGATGGCTGAGAAACATCTTAAAAAGTGTTCAACATTGCTAATAATTAAGGAAATGCAAATTAAAACCACTTTAAGATATCATCTTACTCCAATAAGATTGGATAGGATCAAGAAAACAAATGATTCCAGGTGCTGGAGAGGTCGTGGGGAAAGGGGAACATTCATCTACTGCTGTTGGGAATGAAAACTTGTACAGCCACTATTGAAACCAGTGTGGAGAAACATTGGAAGTCTTGGAATGAACTTGCCACCTGACCCAGCCATACCACTCCTGGGTATGTACCCACAAGACTCATCTTACCGCAAAAAATACATGCACAGCCCCCATGTTTATTGCAGCTCTCGTCACAATACCAAGGAGCTGGGATCAACCCAAGTGCCCCTCAACTGATGAGTGAATAGAGAAAATGTGGTACATCTACACAATGGAGTTCTATGGAGCAGTAAAGAAAGATGACATCATGAACTTTGCAGGTAAATGGATGGAGCTGAAATATATCATGCTGAGTGAAGTAACACAGTTCCAGAAAAACAAACAATGAATGGTATCCCTCATCCTTGGATGCTAGCACCAAATTTCCTAATAGTATGGCAAACTAAGGAACGTCAATGTGATCTGAAAAAAACTGTGCTCTTATATTGTAGAATCCCTTAAAAAATAAACAAGGAAAGAAAAGAAAAAAAAAAGATGTAGCCCAGTATTTGAACACCAAAGTTCTAGAATCCTATTTTTTTTTGGGGGGGGGAGGGTGTGGATACAGTTGGGGTTTTAATATGTGACTTTGGAGAACATAGAAATTCAGTCTATGGCCTGGTATTTAGTCATGTTTGCAACGTGCATCATGTCATGTTTCCTAACTGGGGACAAGTAATTCTCCCAGGCTAGAATGGAATGTACTGAAATGAGCACCTTAAGAATCCACAAAGTGGATTGCTGAAGTGTACAACATGTTAGCAACTGTCACTGCTAGCTGTAACGTTGATCATTTTCACATCCCACCTTGCCAGAACTCTGTCTTTGACCCTCTTCTACTCCTCCCCACCCCTAGCCTGTGCTGAGTGCTCTTCTAGCTCAATCCTGGATTCTGCATGAGAGTTAATGGTAGAGTACTAGACAATAATGAAGACTCCAACTGTGTCTGTATGTATGTGTGGGCGGGGAGAAGGTGGGAGGTATTGGTAATTCCTAAAAAGATGGGCATGTGTAAACTTTGTTTCTCCTGGAACATGGTAAGGATCCTCCCTGTGGTGGTTTGCATGAGTGTCCCCCATAGGCTTAAGTATTCAGACATTTGTCTCCAGTTGGTGGCGCTGTTTTTGGAGGTCTTAGAAGGTGTGGCCATGCTGGGGGAAGTGTGTCACTGGAGGCAGGCTTAGTGAGCTTTAACAAGCCTCATGGTCTACAGTTGCTCTCTCTGTTTCCTGTGCTCTTTGCGAGATGTGACCGTTGGTTTGCTGCTCCAGCTCCAGCTGCCACACCTCCTGCCACAATGGACTCTAATTCCCTGGAACCGCCAATCATAAGCTCAAATAAACTCTTCATTTTATAAGTTCCTTGGTCATGGTGCTTTATCACAGCAACAGAAAAGTGACTAATACAGTTATTGGTACCAGAGAGTGGGCTGTTGGCTGTGAAGAACCTGACCATGTGTATGTTTGGAGAAGTGTGGAAGACTTTGGAACTTTGGGCTGGAAAGGCTGTTGACTATTGTAAGCAGAGCTTAAAGGGCCATTCTAGTGGAGGCCTGGAAGAAAGCATGGCTGCAAAAGATGTGGTTCCAGAGGAAAATAAAGACTTAGGCAGCAACTGGGATATTTTGATAAAGAGTCTGGCAGCAGTTTGCCCACAGCCCAAATGCTTGCCTGATGCTAAGTTGAAAAGCAATGGACTGATGTCTTTGGCGGAGGATATTTCAAGACAGCCTAATGTAGAAATGGTGGCGTGGCTTTTAATGGTGAATATTGTGCAGATCTACAGTGAAGAAGAGCAGATGGGGCAGAAAGAAATGCAGAATGTACAGTTTGGATCTGATAACTGCACTAGGACGATTAAAGGTGGGGCCAAGGCATGTGAAGGAGAGGCTCCCTTTCATAAGGAGATTAAAGTGATAAAGGAGAGGCCTGGAGATTTATAAGTAAACAAAAGAATCAGTACCTTTGGGGCTAGACCACACCCAGCTAATCCTCCAAGTCCAGGGCAGAGAAAAGTTGCAAATGTGGTTGAAATAGGCCAGGGTCCATCCCAAAATTGCAGCCAAACTCGGCAGTTTCATTCACGTGGTGCTGGCTTTAGAGGCATGAAGTTTGCAAGAATGAAGGGGTCATCAGTTTTTCCTCCACGGTTTCAGAGAGCTGCCAAGGTCAGGCAGAACGCAGCAGGGGTGTCTCTGCATAAAGTAGGCCGTGACAGGCCATTGCATGAAGCTGTGAATGTGAAGCCTGGTTGGCAGCGGAGAGCCCAAGAAGACATTCGAGATGCCAAACCTGTGAGATATTTGCCAAGGAGAGCTGCATATAGGGAGTGTACTGGCCTAAGAAAGAGATGTGTGTTGCAAGCAAAGCTGGAAGAGCTGAGCCATCTAAGCCCTTTGGAAGTCAAGTCTCAGAAGTTGCATGTGGAGCTACAGGACTTGATGTTTGCCCTGCTGGTTTTTGGTCTTGTTTTGGTCCAGTATTTCCTCACTATGCCTCTATTCCTCCCTTTTGGAATGGGAATGTGTATTTGGTTCCACTGTATATTGGGAGTATGTAATTTGTCTTTTGATTTTACAGGAGCTTACAGTTAAGAGATTGGTCTGAGTCTCAGAAGAGTCTTGGAATGTGGACTTTTGAATGGTATTGAGACTGGTAAAGACTGTGGGGACTTTGAAGGTTGGACTAAATGCATTTTGCATTTATATGGTCAGGAGCCTATGGGGGTCAGGAAGTGGAATGTGGTGGTTTGCATGAGTGTCCCCCATAGGCTGTAAGTATTCAGATATTTGTCTCCAGTTGGTGGCACTGTTTTTGGAGGTCTTAGAAGGTGTGGCCATGCTGGGGGAAGTGTGTCACTGGAGGCAGGCTTAGTGAGCTTTAACAAGCCTCGTGGTCTACAGTTGCTCTCTCTGTTTCCTGTGTTCTTTGCGAGATGTGACCCTCGGTTTGCTGTTCCAGCTCCAGCCGCCATGCCTCCTGCCACAATGGACTCTAATTCCCTGGAACTGCCAATCATAAGCTCAAATAAACTCTTCCTTTTATAAGTTCCTTGGTCATGGTGCTTTATCACAGCAACAGAAAAGTGACTAATACACTCCCCTACTCAAAATATGACAGCTTTGTCTAGAGGCCCTAAAGTTGAACTAGATGGTGTTGTATGGAAAACAACTGTAAAAGATTTGACCCTCTGGAGAATGAAGAATTTGGGCCTTGGATGGTGGTGGAAGGGAAGCTCACCAGCAGATGGCACTCATGCCACAGTCCACATAGTTACTGATGTTAAAAACCTTCCAGAAGACCCTGAGATTGTCCCTTTGAACCCATGGAGTCCCCCTCCACTGCTGGGTCCCACTACTTCACTGGCCTGGTTCCCCCCGAAAGCCAATTTTTGTTGAAGCATTCTGCATTTCACACAAAGTTAACAATCAAGTCTAGACTCATTCCCCATTCCCTGCACCCCAACCCTACCCCACCAGACCTCATGCATTCTGCCAAACATGTTTTTCAACTTTTTCTCAGTCTCTCTCAAAATTCTACATGCAGTTTACTATTTCATGCAGAAGTTCTCATTTCAGTCAGTTCTTTGACCCAGTCTCCTCCTCCTCCTCCTCCTCCTCCTCCTCCTTCTTCTTCTTCTTCTTCTTCTTCTTCTTCTTCTTCTTCTTCTTCTTCCTCCTCCTCCTCCTCCTCCTCCTCCTCTTCTAATATGCATCACTCCAAAATATGCATATATGTATGCCGCATATATCGTAGGTTTTAGCATCTTCATTTTATGGATTTTTTCCCTTTATTAGGCTTAAAAATGTCATGTTTGAAGGCTCCTCCTTGGAAAGCCTGTACTACCATCTGCCATTGTGCTCCACAGTGGGGATTTTCCTTCCCATGGTCACCAAATGAGGTCCAGTAAGGACCATGTCCTGTCTTGATCTTCCTGTACTGGTCTCCATGATATAGCCTGGGTAGTCCAACAATGGCAGTCTATACTCTGAAGAGGCTGAAACCCCAGTAGCTCAGTCCGCAAGTTGGATGTCTCAGTGGTCTGCATCTGGCACTGAAGTTTTGGAGGATTCTTGGAGAGACATGAGTCTTCAGTCCATATTGGAAAATTGGAAAAGCTGTATCTCATATCTTTGAAGGATGGTAAAAACAGTGTCAGCCACAGGGTAGCTGCACTTGCCAGTAAGATGAGCAGAACAACTGTGTTCTTTTCTTTCTTTTAACTTTTTGTCTTTTTACCAAGACCTCAAGTTTTATACCTGAAGTACAATTTCTCAGGCTTTACTGATTATTTATTTCTGGTTATACTTTCCTTGTGGATATTTAAGGCCACACAGTTAGCCCAGATTAACCAAGGTTTTTATTTTCTCAAGGTCAGTTGAGAAATAATCATATTTTAAAAGTCAGCGTTGCTGTGCCTGGCATGATGGCACATGACTTTAATCCCAGCACTCGGGAGGCAGAGGTAAGTGGATCTCTGTGAGTTTAAGGCCAGCCTGGTCTACATAGAGAGCTCCAGGCTACCTGGGACTAAAAGAGAGACCCTGTCTCAAAAAGACCAAATAAGCAGGCAGTGTTATTTAATGGGTTTGTTATTATATGTGACATGGAGCATCTCTCAGTTTTCAGTCACTTTACTTTATTCTTATACTTAAGGTTTTGTTGTACCAGAACATGAGATTTTTGTTGTTGTTTGGATTCCTAAAATACTCATGGCTGAGGAAGTTCATTGATTTGCCAAAATTTTATAGTTTATGGACCAGCTGTATGGTCCATATTTGGAGATCTGCATCTAGTAATTCAGTACTGATGTGCCAGTGGAGTATCAGATGTGGACCATGCTCTGATAAGTCTAGATGAAGCTTTGGAGCACAGGAACAAATCTTCTGCAGGGCTAGAAGGCTGTCATTTCAATATCATGTATAGAACCCATGACCTGATTCTAAGAGCATCTTTAACTGAGGTTTATGCTGGGTAAGATTTGAAAGACAATGGCTTTGGTGTCTCATCATCAAGGGCACTTTGGCTTTTCTGTGAACCTTCACCTAATTATTGCAAAATGTTATTTAAAGAGGACGAAATTATCCCTATTAAGGTAATTGGCTTTATTTCTGATTTCATAAATAGAACTTTCTTTCCATAATAACCGCATTCTGTATTCTTCTCCCCCAAAATTATTTGATTCACTTTACATGATGAGATGTTAATGCTCAATTACATTTTTATTCCCTCTAATTCTAATTTTCGACACTCCCAAAGTGTAGATGAAATAAATAAAAAATGAATGGCAGACATCAATGAGGGCCACCAGGAAACGTTCATTCTTCTTGGCTTTGCTGACCGTCCCTGACTGAAGTTGCCTCTCTTCATTGTTCTGGGTCTTGGTGATGAACATCACCATCATTCTGGTGTCCACATTAGACCCCGGTCTGCACAACTCCATGTGATTCTTCTTCACTAACCTCTACTTTCTGGACATTATTCCTCAGATCCTGTTTAACCTGGGAGGCTCCACAAAGACCATCAGCTACATTGTGTGTAGTTCACCTTTATGTCCTCCATATAATGGGGGGCACAGAGTGTCCTCCTGGTGATCTCTCCTTTAACTGTTATATGGCCATTTGCAGACCTCTGCACTAATGCTTATCATGAGTCAGGGAGTCTGCATTGTATTAGTGTCTGATATATGGTGAAGGGAGTGATCTTTGCTTTTTTAGAGGCTACCCTTACATTACAATTGCTAATCTGTGGTGTTGATAAACTAGATCACTTGTATGAGATTCCAGTTATGATAAAGTTGGCTTGTGGGGAAAAGTAAGCCAATGAATTTGCTTTCTCTGTGTTGTGCATTTTTATACTAACTATTCCTCTGTTTTCCATTCTTGCTTCTTATGTAAATACTGGATATTAAGTACTTAAAATGAAGTCTTTAGAGGGAAGGAAAAAGGCCTTTGAGAGATGCTCCTCTCATCTCATTGTGGTTTCCTTATTTTATGTTCCAGCCATTAGCATCTACCTTCAGCCTTCTTCCTCCATCACAAGAGAGCAGCTCAAATACATGGGTATTTTCTACTCAGTGATGACACCTACACTGAACCCCCTTCATTTATACTCTCAGGAATAAGGAAGTAAAGGGGGCCTTAAGGAAGCTGTTGGGGAGAACTTTCAGTTCAAAGTGAGACTTGATTGGTAGCATATGCAATGGTTAATAATTTTACATTTATAAGTTTATGTCAATTTGTCTAATAATGCTCATATGCTCCAGATTCATGGAATATGTCTTTCAAATCCATGTCAATTCTAGTTTATTATTTTTTATGAGGATGAGTGTACTGTCTGCACGTAGGTTGATGCACCCATATCATGCAATACCGCGGAGGTCAGAAGAGGATGCCAGATTCCTCTGGAATTGGAGTTAAAGATGGTTCTTAGCTGCCATGTGGGTGCTAGGAATCAAACCCGGGTCCTCTGCAAGAGCGGTTGGCACACTTATCCACTGAGCCATCTCTCCAGCCCCGTCATTTCTAGTATTTTTATGTTCAGGTTGGATACAGATAGTCTTCAGCTAATGTGTTCCCATTTGGGCACAGCATTTATAAAGACATGGAAAACATGGGCATTTTTTTACAAATTCATATTGAACAAGTAACTGAATTAATAAAAACAACAATACTATAATAAATTGTAAGCCCATTAGGTCTAAGCTGTTGGAAAATTACTCCATAAAATGGAATCAAATGTGCTTCTTGATAGTATGTCACCTGCAAAACATTGTTTTGCTCTGGGACTTTGATCAATGTACCTGTAACCAGCATGGCTACATAAAGTGCTCAGGAGAAACACTCTGTGCTTAACCATACCCTTATCAAATCTCTGCTCATGTGAATGCTAATGGTTCTTTTAAACTGCATCACGAATTTTGTTTTTTTTATTACAGTTAACGGTTTTGATGTTTAACTAATGAAGTTCTCATTGAATATTAAAATAGACAAAGACAAATCTATGAGCAATATTTAATTCTCTCCTAAAATATAACAAGCATGAGTATTTTTTAATGAATGGGAAAAAGAAGTGACATTACTATTGAATCATATTCTGGAAACATTTTTAAAGGGCAGTGAAGCAAAGGCTGTTCTTTTTTAAATTAATTTATTTATTTATCAAATCTAGACCCGTGTCCCCCCCGTTCCCTCCACCCCACCAGAGCCC
>VZQC01000403.1:62561-89485 GCA_009823505.1 Rhizomys pruinosus
GATGCAGTCCTTCTGTTGTTGTTGTTGTTGTTTCCAATATGCATCCACTCCCAACTGCTTGGACAAAAAGCTCAAGGGGCCATGCAACAAAGAAACACTACAAGTAGGTACAATCTGGCCAACTTAGCATCCACCAGATGCGAGGGATACCCATTCCGTCGTTTTTTTTTTTTTTTGTGGGATGTGTACTTCACTCAGCATGATGTTCCTCTAGCTCCAGCCATTTTCCTGCAAGCTCATGATTTTGTCCTTCTTACTGCTGCATAGAACTCCATTGTGTAGAAGATGTACCCGTTTTCTCTATTCCACTCATCAGTTGAGGGCCATTTGTGTTGGCTTCCAGCTCCTTACTATTGTGAGAGAGCTGAAATAAACACGGACGTGCATGTTTCTTGTGGTTGGTGCTGAGTCTTTGGGTACCTGCCTAGGAGTGGTATGGATGGGTCGGGTTGGCAAGTTCATTCCAAGTCTTCCAAGGTTCTCTAACACTGATTTCTATAATGGCTGTACGAGTTTACATTACCCTCGCAGCGGATGAGTGTTCCCCTTCCCCACAACCTCTCCAGACTTTGGTATCATTTGTTTTCTTGATCCTAGCAAGTCTTATTTGAATAAGATGATATCTTAAAATGTTTGATTTGCATTTCCTAATGACTAAGTGCTTGTTTGAACCACTTCTTGAGTTGTTTCTCAGACATCTCCTAATTCCTCACTTGTGAAGTCTATGTTAGCTCTTTGCTCCATCTATGAGTGGCCTCATTTGTTCTTCTTTCTTTGTTTTTTTGAGTAATTTGTATAATCTGGAAACCCATGCATGTCAGATGTTTTCTGTGGTGAAGGTTCCTCCCACTCTGTGTGATTTCTCTTCACTTTCCTTGATTGTTTCTTTTGTTATGTTACAGAATCTTTTGAGTTTAATGACGTTCCATTTGTCAATCGTTGACCTTATATTTTGCACAGCTGCACATCTGATTTAGACGGTCTTTTCCTACACCTATGTCTGTTGTCTGCTGCAAACTTTTTCTTCTATCACTTTACAGTTTGGGGTTTCATATTGAGGTCTTGATCCCCCCTGTTAGTTGACATTTGTACAGGTGGAGAGGAAGGGGTTTAATTTCATTCATCTACAAGTGGTGATCCAGTTTTGCCAACCCACTGCTGAAGATGCTGTCTTTTCTCCATTGTGGCTTCTTGGCCCCTTTCACAATCTAAGATGTCTGAAATTGTATGTGCTCAGATTTTGCATCTTTGGCTTGTTCCATTGGTCAACAATTCTGTTTTTGTGCTCCTTACCATGCTGCTATTTTTATGGACCTATCCCTGTAGTATAGTTTGATGTCTGTATAGAGTATCCCCGCTGTGTAGCTCTTTTTGATCAGGGTTTCTTTGGCTATTCAGGGTCTTTTGTTTTTCCAAATGAATTTAAGGACTTTTTTTTTTTCAAGCCTGTGAAGCAACTCTTGGGGTTTGCTTGGACTTGGGTTACATCTTATACAAGAGTTTCATATAAAATGGACATTTTTATCCAATCTTTAATTTTCCACATCCATGAGCATGGGAGGTTTATCCATATTCTGATGTCTCTCAATTTCTTTCTTTAAAGGTTTAAATTTTTGTTGTAGAGATCTTTGGTGTCTTTGGTTAGGTTTGTTCTAAAGCATTTTATTGTCTTGCGGTATTGTGAGTGGGCAAGAGGTCTCTTTGAATTATTTTTCAAGTGCTGTTCTTGGTGTAAAGGAAAGGCCATTGAGATTTTTTTAGGTTAATTTTCCATCCTGCACTTTTTGAAGCTGTTAATTGTTTCTAGGACTTTTTGGTGGATTTTTTTAGCATCCCATAGGAAAACTATCATATTATCTGCAAATAGGCTAGCCTGGACCTCCTCTTTCCACTTAGTACTCCTTAAACTTTTCTTTCTTGCCTTATGCCTTAGCAAGTGTTTCAAGCCACTATATTGAAGAGGAGTGTTGAAAGGGGGCAGCCTTGCCAAGTTCCTTCCTTTAAAGGGAATGTTTCTGTCATTTCCCCATTTAGGATGATATTGGCTGTGGGTTTCCTGTATATGGCTTTGATTACATTGAGGAATGATCCCTCTAATCCAATTCCTTCTAGGACTTTAAGCATGAAGGGATGCTGGATTTTGTCCAAGGCTTTTTCAGCATCAATTGAGATGATGGTATGGTTTTTTTTTTTTTTCATTCATTCCATTTATGTGTTTGATGATGTTTATTGATTTTCGTATGTTGAAACATCCCTGAATCTCTGGTATTAATCCAATTTGGTTAGGATGGATGATCTTCTTGATTTTTTGAGTCTGTATGCAATTTGCCAGTGTCCTGTTTAGAATTTTGGCATCTGTGTTCATTAGGGAGATGGGTCTATAATTCTCTTTTTTAGTTGTATCTTTGCCTGGTTTTGGTAATAGAGTGATGCTTGCTTCATAGTAGGAATTTGGGAGAATTCTCCCTGATTGTATCCTTCTAAACAGTTTCAGTAATAATGGTTGTACATCTTTTTAAACTGTTTTATAGAATTCTGCCGTGAAACTGTCTGGGCCTGGGCTTTTTTTAGTTGGGAGGTTTCTTGTTACATCTTCAATTTCTTCCTGTATTATGGGTCTGTTTAAGCTGTGGATCTCTTATTGTTTGAGCTTTGTTGATTACCAGGATTTCAGATATTCATCAATTTCTTATAGGTATTCAAACTTGGTAGAGTATAGGTTCATGAAGTATTCCCGTATGATTTTCTGGTTCTTTTCCTTGTCTGTTGTGATATTTCCCTTTTCATCATGTATTATATTGATTTGGAGTTGTTCCTTCTTTCTTTCGGTTAACCTGGCTAGAGGTTTGTCTATCTTGTTTATTCTTTCAAATAACCAACTTTTGGATTCTTGATTTTTTGTATTGTTTCTATTTCATCAATTTCTCCTCTGATTTTTATTTCTTCCTGTCTATTGCATTTAGGGTTCATGTTGTTGCCTCTCAAGTGCTTTTAGCTGTAGTGTTTGACCATTCACTTGTGCTCTTTCTGTTTTACTAATGTAGGCACCCAGGTCTATAAACTTCCCTCTCAGGACTGCTTTTAATGTATCCCATAGGTTTTGTTGTGTTGTATTTTCATTGTCATTCAGTTCCAGGTATGCTTTTATTTCTTTCTTTATCTCAGAACTCCAGTAGTGCCTTCTGGTTGAACTCAAGGCAATGGATGATGCTCATTTGCTTAAGGAAGGTAGACTTGCCACTCTCTCTGCACCCAGCTGCAGGATCTTGACCAGCTGCATTTTTGTCATTTACCTCCTAAAGTACACACTTGGAAACATCCAAATTTTGGCAATGTGAGCAAAGCTGCTGTTTACATCTGAGTAGGCTTGCATGCAGGTACTGAATTGTTAAGTCCTTGAATAAATATGAAGGGTTAGGATTAGAGAAGGTTCAGTTCTGCAACAAACTGTCAGTTTTCTGGAGCTGCTGGACTATGAAGTCTTCCCTGCACCAATGCATGAGGGCTCTTATCCCAAAGTTTTGCCAGCCTTTGTTGTGAGTGACTGGAATTTTAGCCCCTTGGAATGGTGTGTGGCCAGGTGTGATGGTATGAATGAGAGAAGCTGAAGCAAAACAAAACAAAAACCAAGCAAACAAACAAAAAAAGCAAGTCTATGAGGCTCCCCTGGGCTATAAAGGAAACCCTGACTCAGAAATCAGATGGCAAAACAAAAGCAGTTCAGTCAGGGTTCCATTTTCTTGATTTGCATTTCCCCAGTGGTTGCCCAGTTTATGCTAATGTGCTATCTGTTGACCTTCTTTACCCTTTTCAGATTTTCCTTTGTCTGGTGTGGGAATTTAACTTCTTGACAGCCTATGTACTAAGGACATAATCTATAACTGGCATGCAGTCAGATTGCAATCTTTGCTTAATGAAGGTCAGGGTTACATGTGGTCCTCACCCTATGGGCTCTCTCTCTTTTTTTTCTTTTGGTCTTTTTGAGACAGGGTCTCCCTATAGTTCCAGCTGGCCTGGAGCTCTATATTTAGACAAAGCTGGCCTTGAACTCCCAGAGATCTGCATGCTTCTGCCTCCCAAGTACTGGGATTACAGGCATGCTCCATCAGGCCTGGCTCACAGAGTTGTTTTTTTTTTTTTAATATTTTTATTTTCTGTGTGGTATATTTTCTGAATGTATGTGAGTGTACCTCTATTGTGCAATGCCTGTAGAGGTCAGAAGAAGGTGTTGGATCTTCTGGAACTGGAGTTACACATAGTTATTAGCCACCTTGTGCATGCTGAGCATCAACCCCAGTACTCTGCAAGAGCAGACAGTGCTCCTAACTGCTGAGCAACCTCTCCAGCCCCCACACAGAGTAGGATTTGTTGTTGTTGTTGTTGTTGTTGCTGTTTGTCTTTTCAAGACAGGGTCTCCCTGTAGCCCCAGCTGCCCTGGAATTCGCTCTGTAGACCAGGCTGGCCTTGAACTCACAAAGACCCACCTGCCTCTGCCTTCCAAGTGCTAGGATTGAAGGTGTGTGCCACAGAGAATAGTTTTTAATTTGAATTGTAGTTCACTAATAATTTTTCATTCTTTTAAAAATTAAATTATTATTGTATGTGTATTTATGTTGCGTGCATGACTGCCAACACACCTGCTAAGACACACATATGTGGAATTCAGATGAAACCTTCGGGAGTCAGTTCTCTGGCTCTTCCTTGGCAGGCAGGCTTTCTCTTGCTTCTATTGCTCTGCATACTCCTGACTAGTGGCAGCTAAGTTCCTATTTGATTCTCCAGTCTCCTTCCATCTCAACATAAGACTGCATCATAGTGAGCCACTGATTCTGGCTTTTTGTGGGTTCTATCAACAAGAAATTTCACAAGACCAGACATATCTGCAGTGCTCTTTTTCCCTCTCCCCCTCCTCTCTCTTCCTCCTGTCCCTCCCCCATCTCTGTCCTTCCTTCCTTCCTTCCTTCCTTTCTTTCTTTCTTTCTTATCTTTCTCTTTCTTTTTTCTTTTCTGTTCCTTTTCTTTTTTCCTTCATTCATTTTCTTTTTTCTTGAAGACAGGATCTCCTGGTAGTCCCAGCTGGCCTAGAACTCCACTATGTAGATCAGTTCCAGCTGGCCTAGAACTCCACTATGTAGATCAGGCTGGACTCAAACTCACAGAGATTTGCATGCATCTGCTTCCTGAGTCCTGGGATTAAAGGCATGCACCACCATACCTGGCTACTTCATTCTCTTTTTGCTCCTTTTTCAAAAGGCCAGGTTTCATGTAGCCCATGATGTCCTTGAATTTGATAGATAGCTGAGGATACAAGCACAGATAATGTTCTGTATAATGCGTGGTTTTATGAATTCTGCAGATCAAACCCAAGGCTTTGTGCACACTAGCAAGCATTTTATCACCTGAGCCACATGCACATCCTGATTATTTCTTGATATATCAAGCATTTGCTGCCATATCTAGCATTGCCAGACCAAAGGATATATACATCTTGTTTTGTTGTGGGACAGAGAAAGTAACAGCTGCAGATTCAGGAAACAGGTTTATTCAGGCTAGCCTTGGCCCCAAGAGACTCTTGTCTCAAAGTTCTGGATCCAGATTAAAGGCAGTTTACAAGTTTTATAGGATTAGATATTCATAACCACTATCCATATTGAAAAACATTGCAGTGGTGTTCCATTTCCTTTATTGGGGTCATTTCTTATCAAAGGAGTTGCAAGTTTCCCACCATTTAAAAACAGGAGAGGAAATTGCAGGTTAGGGGCTTTTTCTTAGCAGAGCTGTCTGGGGCTGGAGGTGTGAGGGGGTCCATCCTCCACTAGATGTTCAGAGTGTTATAACAACCCTTTTCTAAAACCATATATTTCTAGCCAGTAGGTGAGGGGGATTGGCTTACCATACACCACTGAAGATCTAGAGTTGTGTCAACCTTCCAACCACAAGCTTGTCATCTGTAATTTGCTGAAAGACATGGGTGGGGGGATTAAAATCCATAATTTCCTTAATAATCCATCAGACTCTGCATCAGTTCCATGTTCTCAGGATTAAACACATAAAGAAATAAATACTAAGAATAAACATAAAAACCCCTGTAACTACACGTGCTCTCGGATATGTTTTACTTTTCTTACAGATTACTTTTCTTTCTCTTTACTCTCATGCTTAAAATCTATTTCAAATGTCCTTAATAAATCCAACTCACCATTGTGGGAGATCAATGCCATATTTGAACTCTGCAGGAAACATGCTTGACTGCACATTCAAAGTTGCCAGATAGGCATGTGAGCAAATGCAAGTTCTGAAGCGGTGTCTTTAATATTTAGGATAGATAACAAACTGTGTGTTCTAATTTGTCTTCCATTGCTGTGGCAAAACACTCTGACCAACACCAACTTGGGGAGGAAAGGGTTTATTCAGCTTACATCTCCTGGGTCACAGTTCATCACTTAGGGAGTCCAAGGCAGGAACTCAGGGCAGGAACCTGGAGGCAGGAGCTGAAGCACAAGCCGTGGAGGAATGCTGTTCACTGGCCTGCCTTCTTATACGGTACACAACAACTTGCCACATTGCCCTTGGCATCCAGCCATTTGGGTGTGATCTACTAGGGGAAGCTTTCCACTGCCCTTCCACTTCTAGGGTATGATCTAGTAAAAAAGCCCCTCCTGAACCCCTAGTGATCTCATAGGAGGAGCTTCTTGTCATGCACAGGAAAACTGTGTGGCTCTTGCAAAGTGTTCAGCTATCAGATGGATCAGAAGAAATTGCAGGTGAAAGAGTCACAATAGGCTGGCTATTTTTGATGCTAGTCTCTTGTTACAGCTGATTTTTCAGCCCCAGCTAACAAGCATCAATTGTTCCAGTACAACAAAAATTTCACTTCCAGGTTCTGGTCTCTTGTTACTTACAACTGATTCTTCAGTCCCAGCTCACCAGAAGCCACAGATTAAACAGTCCTGATGATCTCTGCTTCCTTTTGAAACTAGAATCTTCACAAGCCAGGCCTCCATCTTCTACAACTCAGCAAAACTGCTCCAAGCTCCATAGCAATGATCTTTAGGCATTCAATGATTTTCCCAGCCCAAAGTTCCAAACGCTTCCACAATCCTTCCCCAAAACACCAAGGTCAGGTCTGTCACACCTGAGTTGAGGGAGCCTCAATTGGGGAATTGGCTCCATTGGATTGGCCTGTGGCCACGTCTGTGGAGTATTGTCTTGATTATCAGGCAATGTGGGAGGGCCCAGCCCACAATGAGTAGTTCCACCCTACCTTTGCTGAGAACACCTCAGAACAAAACTTTGAAAGTTATAGACTCAGTGCTCTTTATTCTATGTAAAAGTTATCTCAGGGTCTCTGGCTTTCTTACTCATTGCATTGTCTGTGCAAGATATTTTATTATTTGAGGCCCAGTGGTCCCTCCTTGTGTGCACCACTACCCAACACTGCATCACATGGCCATCCTGAAGTTTGTAAACTGCCAAGGATTCTGTTTAACTTCAGTCAAGGTCACTGAAAGATTGAGAGAATCCTAGACACACAAAACACATCACTATAAAATCACCACCTTTCCAGTTCTTATCCCCAAAGTATGATGTTAACATTAATTGCAACCTAAGATAGTACAACCTTAAAAGCCCCACAGTCCTTAAAATGTCCAAACACTTAAAAGTTCACAATGTGGGCTGGAGAGGTGGCCTAGCAGTTAAGAGCGCCGACTGCTCTTGCAGAGGACTCGGGTTCGATCCCCAGCACCCACATGGTGGCAGAGAACCGTCTGAAACTCCAATTCCATCCAGTTCCAGGGGAATCTGATACCCTCTATTGACCTCCGCAGCATTGCACAACACGGGTGCACAAACTTGCATGCAGACAGTACATTCATACAAATACAGAAATAATAATAAAAAAAGTTCACAATGTATTAAAAGTCTCTTAACTGTGGGCGGCTGTAAAATCCAAAACAAGTATTGTCTTA
Source organism: Rhizomys pruinosus (assembly GCA_009823505.1). NCBI lineage: Eukaryota > Metazoa > Chordata > Mammalia > Rodentia > Spalacidae > Rhizomys > Rhizomys pruinosus. Next base: position 70,532 of record VZQC01000403.1, read on the forward strand.
TTTCAAAGGGAAGAATCAGGCACACTCAAACAAAACCTAAGTCCAGCAAGTAGCTCAAGCTGGACACCTGGGACTCACTCACGATCTTCTGGGCTCCAAAGGGTTTCAGCAGCTCCCCTTCACTGCTCTGCCATCAACAGCTCAAACAGCTCATCTCACAGGCCCAGGCCGACTCCATTCCACACCTGGCACTGCTCTTGGTGGTCATCCCAAGGTCCCGGAATCTCCAAAAAGCTGGGGTCGCCACTGAAACTGAGGCACCACCTTCACCAATGGTCTCTTCTCACCTCTCCTGGTGCAAAGCCTCAGCCTCTCTCCATGACCCCTGCAATCCTGGGGTCTTCACTGCAACTGAGATGCACTTCCATCAATGGTCTTTCCTGACCTCTCAAAGTGACAAGCCTCGGCTGCTTTCTATGACACCAGGAACAAAGGAACAAAGGTACAGGGATCAAAGGACATGTTTCTGTAGGAGCTCAGAAAACAATTATCAACAAAGTGGGACCTATTTGCAAGGTACAGTGCAAATGTTCATACAATGTCAAATTTCAACACCAGAACCATATAGGAGACTCTTGCATACTACCAAGTCTTGATTCTGGCTTGAGATGGAGGCTCAGGCCCCTTCTGGATCACAGCTTCTGTGTGCTGACCCTGAAGAAATTCTTCAGGTACCTCAGCTGGATCATTAGTGCTTACTGTCTTCAAGGAAAAAGGTTTTCCTGTTTTGAACAGACTTTGGAGGTATTCACCCCTCAGATCTTTTCTAATGTCCTTTTCTAATTCTTCTGTGTCCTGTGAAAGAGAGTTATATTTACTTCTTATTTTTCTTCTTCAGTGCTGTCCAATTGGTAAGCATTACCTCCACAGGAAAAGAAAATACCCTGCCTACATCTCCTGAAGTTTATGTCAATGAACACCTGAAGAAAGTGGCCAAGAAGACCATGACAACAGTTGTGGAGGGCTGTATCTGTGGTCCAGCAACAGTATCCTTCAAGGCTTTCATGAGAGCATCTAGCTCCCTGAGATCATGCAGTCTACCAACAATGTCCTTCCTGGCTTTTGTGTCAGCATCAGCTTAGAAGCTGAAGGGAGACTGAGGAAATGAAAGGAAGAGGTACTTCACGGGGGCCCATAGAGGAGGCCTGTGCCATGCCTTTCAGGGGAGAGGTTTGGGCAAGGGCATGATGGTTGTTGGGCATAGTTTTCCTACCAGGTGGGTAGTATGTGCCCTACAGGCAACAGTATGACACACAGCTGGACCACATCACACTACTGTGCACTGCAGCAGCCTGCCATAGGGGGAGAGCATACTGGCCTTGACCTCAGCCTGGCCTCAATACCTTCATCATTTGGGAACAAAGGAATTACCTGAAAACTCATGACTTCGGTTTTTTATCATAACATACTCTGTGTCAGGGTGTGAGCGCCAGAAGCCCATTGGAATGCAGAGACACCTAAGATCCATGTTGCCCAAGAACACGCTCTACAAGGCTAGCCCCTTTGGCTATGCTAAAGCAGCCACCACCAATTACTCAGGAATCTTCTGCCTCACCTTTCAAGATTACAGATTCCTGAAAAGTGTGCTACCCACCCCACTCTCACTGAATCCCACTCCCACCTTCTCCCTTAAATTCCCAAGCCAGACACCATTCTGTGCTTGGCTCTATCTTTCCCCTGAGCATAGCCGCAGCTACCCTGAATTAAACTTTGCTCCAAAGAACTTAGGCCTCGTGGCCTTTCATTCTGGGGGGAGCGTGCCATAACCTTACACTCTGGACAAAATTAATGAATCTCACTTCAAAGGAATAAACATGATGGCTTATTCTGGAGCCAAATATGAGTAACTACGGCTCTGCAACACTGATATACATTTCCCCAAATAATATGTTCCAATGAGGTAGCAACATCATGAACTTCTTAAAGTAATGGAACAATGAAAGTCAGAAATCAACATACCCTTCAAATACCCCGGGGGTGCATTCAGTAAGTAGGTCACAGAAAAATGGGAGAATACAATATAGGTCTCAAATGGAATCAGGTGACATTCTCAGCCATTTGATTGGTGAGAACTGATGGTCTGATATACTTTCCAGAAGGTTTTCCTCCTCCTCCTCCTCCTCCTCCTCCTCCTCCTCCTCTTCCTCCTCCTCCTTTTAATCTGTTAGTCACAGAATGTTAAGATAGAAACAGAGGTGAGACAGGACTGACTACTTAAGAGCTAAATATAACCCAAGATAGATGGTAATTAGACTCTGGATAAAATTACAGACTCTCCTCAACCAACAAAGCTCTCATCAGTTAATTAATCAGCCTTGCAGAAGAAAATTCAGTGCAAAAATGCATGGTTTTCCTGGGAACTTCCATTCAAATCAAATTCCCACTTAAAATTCATAAGAAACAACCCCCAACCTACAAAGATGCTTTCCTTCCACTGCCTGAGAAAGCACCTTGTTTGGAAAGTAACTAAGAACCTGCTGCAGCATGGAGTAACAAAATCCAGCCCACCAGGGACTCTGCAGTCACTCATGTATTCCACATACCCTGAGAGTAGAGAAAATAGAAAGCATGAGCCAACCTGAAGAAGGTGAATAAGCAAAAATCTGCCTTGAGTCATGCAGACCTGTGCTTGCTGGAAACTTTTGTGGCTACAAGGGCTATTCAGCATGGGCTTAGTGGAACTGGATGCTGACACAAACACTGGAAAGGACATTGTTGCTGGACTGCATGATCTCAGGGAGCTGGATGATCCCATGAAATCCTGGAAGGATACTGCTTCTGGAGTACAGGCACAGCCCTCCATAACTGTTGTCATACTAAAGGGCACCTTTCTTTCCTATCAGCAATAAAGGAGCGAAAATACAAGACTTAGAATTCTAAACCAGAGCCCTAATCCAGATCCACCCCTAGATGACTCAGCATTCAGCTCAAGATCACTGGCACCAAGCTGGGCATTGACAACGCTCATGATGATATCCTTCACATCTCTACCTAGCAGGGCAAATATGTTGTGGCACTGTGGAGAGACAAAGTGGACAAAGTCTTTCACCCTTTCATCTGGGGGTCATACCATAGACCTGTGGGTATGATCATGTAGGAGACAGGGACACACATCAACATCTACCCACCCAGCATCAACCAGACAGAAATTATATTTAATGGAGAGGAGTACTTGGCTCAGGCTGTGGCTAGTAGTAAGATTTATAAAAAAAAGAAGAAGGTGACAGCCATCTTTGTGGAAGTGAAGATATCTCTGAAAAACTAAGTTTTGGGGCCCAAAGGCAATTCATTTTTTAAAACATTTGATATTTTAAATTTTTTATTATTTTTTTATGTGTATGAGTGTACTGTCTGCATGCAGATTGGTGCACCCGTGCTGTGCAATGCCGTGGAAGTCAGAAGAGGGTGTCAAATTTCCCTGGAATGGGAGTTAAAGACTGTTCTTAGCTGCCATGTGGGTGCTGGGAATCGAACCTGGGTCCTCTGCAAGAGCAGTCAGTGCTCTTAACTGCTGAGCCATCTCTGCAGCCCTGGAAGTTCATTTTTGAACAGAGACCTGGAGTTGAAAAGCCCACTCTCAGTCATCATCTCCTAGTTGGTGATACTGACACTCCAGTCACATCAGAAAATAAAATACAAAACAAAAAGGTGCGGGGGGGGGAGCAGATCAACAAAATAAAATGTGACTGAAATGGGAAATATTCCAACACAGCAAAGATCATGGACTGGACTGAATCATTGATGAATTCTTCCAGAATTTTAAATTTATTCTTTTCCTTGTTATTGAATTTTTACCAAATTTTAATTATGCTTAGACCACCATATGGATTCTTCTTAATACCTGCCACAACTGAGATGAGGTACTGGAGATGGAGATCCCCTATGTTATCAGATGCTTTTGCTGTGTGACCATGAACTAGAGCCTGCTCAACTTATCCAACCTTAAGGAACACCAACTCTGCCTCTCTCATCTGGTTACCAATAGTTCCTCAGCCTAGAGCTAGGTCTCTTAGGAACTTCCTACCTCCATGCTGGGAATCTGTCTGCCTTGAGATGACCTCATACTTATGCTTGCTGTCAGCGTTGATGTGAGTTTAATAGTTCCTCACCATCTCCCCAATTCCATGATGGGATTCTATCTAGCTTGAGATCACATTACATTCTATCTGGCTTGACAGTTGTGGGTCTTGTGCTTGCTGTCACCATTGCTGTGAGTTCATGTAAACAACTGCCAAGCTGTCTGGAAAATTCCATTTCCTTGTGGTCATCTACACAATGATGATCACTGAGCCCTAAAGGCAAAAGTTTGATCTAGATGTCTTCTTCAGGGATATGCTCCCAACAGTCTCTTATTCTCTCCACATTGGCCAATTGTGGGTCTCTGTCTTAATCACCATCAGCTACATGAGGTTGCTTCTCTAGTGAGAGTTGAGAGCTGCATTCATCTAACCATAAATTCTTCTAGATTTTTAAGGAGAAACCAACTCCAACAATTTTCAAACCATTCCACTAAAGAATGGAGAATAAGTACTTGAAAAAAGTCACCCTATGTAGCTAAAAGTAACTTGACATCTCCAAACAATTTGAATCCTCAAACTCAGATACTGTTAAACATAGACTATTATAGTCTGCTAATAGGGCTAGATATCAAGATTTTTAAAGTTGGGAAAGATGGACCCAGGCAGGGACGTTTTCTAATTTTGCTGATGTTGGAATTAGGATTACTTTGTGGGATCCTATCCATTTAGAAGATAGTGAGGGACATTTGTTCTTGGCTAGATAGACTTGGTCAAAAGTGTTTTCCTCAGCTTGGGGAAAGGGAGCTGGAGAGAGTCAGGGGGCAGTTATTGGGTTGTATGTCTGGAGGAAGGATTGGTCTTCCATATATAATTTCAAAGGGGCTAACATGGGTAGTTTGCTTTGGAAGGGCCCATCATTTTAGCAGGGCTAAGGGAAGAAGCTTTGCCCAGTCTAATTTGTGCTCCAACACTAGTTTGGTTAGAGTTTCTGTATGGGTGTGATTAGTTCTTTCTACCTTTCCTAAGGACTGTGGGTGATATGGAACGTGGAAATTCCAAGAGATACTGAGAGAAGAGGTTTGATGTTGGATTATCATCATGGGGAATTCTGGCCCCCTGTCCGACTGTATGAGGTGGGGCAGTTCCCAAATCTTGGGATGATTTCTGTAATTAAGAAAGAGAATTTATGCTCATGACCTAATTGTAGCTGTCCATCCTGACACAAGAGGCAGGGGTTAAGAAGGTGCAGAGTCAACTACACAGACCCTGCAAGCCAGGTGAAAGGCAAAAACAGGCTCATTTACTACAGGAACCAGGCAGACTTTTATACCCCCTCCCTGCATCCCATTGGTCCCTAGCAGGTGGCAGTTAGTGTGTCAGTTGGCTAGAAGTTGGCGTATCTTCTCTCCCATAGGTTCAGTCTGAGGCTGCCTCATCTGTTGCCAGGCTGTTAGGCAGATTTCAAGTTGGCTCTATGGGAAAGTACAATAGAGTATGCTCAGTGTATGTAGAACAGCAGGGCTTACTTCTCCTACACTTAATGATCTAGGTTATTCTGCTATGTCTGCCTTGTATGGCAGTCAGGATTCTGAACAACATTTAATGTGCTTTTGACTTGGATTTTTGACACATGGATTGTGATTCTTCATGTAAGGGTTCTGATCTGATCTTGTCAATTTGGAATTCTGAACATGCCCTGTGTGCAGTAATCTAGACCCATGCTTTGCCCCTCCCACCCCTATGAGTTGCAGGCGTGGACGCCACAGAGAGGCCTAGGGCACATCTCCAGGAGATCTGTCCTTTATGCAAATCCTCATTAAGCAAGTATCATCCAAGTCCTGTATAAGTCTCAAGTAAATCTTTTATTCTAAGATTCTCTGGCAAGTCTCTATAGCATATTTCATTTAACTGCCATTTGTTACAGTAAAAATAAACTGGACTTTGGACTTGGGGACCCTGGGTTGTACAACAATTGGATTCAGATGTTTGTTTGCTAATTGGGTTTTCATGGATGTGCCTTAGGTTTATTGCCCATTTACTAACTGGTCAAATAAAAAAAAGGAAAACAACAACAACAAAAACAAACAAACAAAAAAACAAAAACAAATCAAAACAAAAAGGAGTAGAGACATGGTGCAGGCAGCACACCTGTGCTCTGTAGCATGCCTATTACTGTTCAACTGGAGGTCCATTTCTGGATTGACAATTAAGGAATGTGCATCTGGTTGTCACTTCCCTGTTCTATTAGTCCTTTAAGAGTCTCCATCATGGTGTGCAGTCACTGCTGCATACTCCTGAACTCCTGCTGTCTACATAGATCACATACAGGATTGAAGGACGCACAGCACATGCTGACAAATGCCTCTCACACCAATGAAATGTGGTTGTCTGGGTTTTGCCATGCCAAGTTTGTTCTGCAAAAATTGAATTGACAACTAATAATTGTCAATATTTACAAGCACTCGTGTTATGTGACATGCATGTGTTTGCATGCATGATTAAATCAAGACAAATAAGCACTCCATCACCCATGACTCTGCAAGAATTCATGGCAAAGGAAATAAGGCTGGCCCAGAACAAGTGTGGGAGGATTAACTCACATGCAGAATCCAAGAAATGAGCAAGAAGAGCACTCAGGAGAGGCTGGGGTGGGAGGAGTGGGAGAAGAGGATCAAAGACAGAGTTCCAGCAAGGAGGAATGTGAAAGTGATCAACCTTACAGCTAGCGGTGAGGATTGCTAACATGCTGCACACTTCAGAACTGCTGTGGGGATTCTTAAGGTGGTCATCTCAGTACATTGCATTTTGGCCTGGAGAAATTTGGAGAACATGTCCCCAGTTAGGAAACATGACATAATGCACATTGCAAAAATGACTAAATGCAAGGCCATAGACTGAGTTTCTGGGTTCTCCAAAATCACATATTAAAACACCAACTGTATCCCCCCACTGCCCCCAATACACACAAAAGATATCTAGAACTTTGGTGTTCAAATAGTGGGCTTCATCTTCAAATCTATGTACACATCTGTATTATTTGACATAGTTCTTGACGTTCTCTTACAATAACCAACTTTTGTCTCTACAATAATCTCAAGTATTTCTCTCTTATTGCTTAATTATTATCTTTCCATAAAGAAGCTGAAGGGACACTATACTCATGCACCCCCTCGCCTGATATTATATCTTGATACGAACCAAAGTTCTAGGAGAAGTCAATAAAAAAGGTAAAAATGCTCCAGGAGAATCAGCAAACACTACAAACACTTCCTCCAGTGTAAGAGCTTGAAGTATGTGGTATAAAATACAATTTCTTTTGAAGAGGATTTATCATTGGGCAAACTACAAAGATGGAGTCTAGTTCACTTACAGTGAGGGACTAAGGAGAAAGTCAAGCCTGATGTGAGTATCTCTCTCTCTCTCTCTCTCTCTCTCTCTCTCTCTCTCTCTCTCTCTCTCTCATTATGTCCCACTGGCTGACCTGGAACTCACTTATAAAAGAGGTTCTAAACTCAAGTTCACAGCAATCTGCCTGCTTCTGCTTCCTCAGTGTCGGAATCAAAGATGTATACCATCATACCTGACCAATATTTCTTTCCAAAGCAAATTTTTTATTGAAGCTTTGTGCATTTCATACCAAATTTCAAATCAAATCTAGACCTGTGCCCCCCCCACCCATCCCAGCAGAGCTCATGATTCTGCCAAACATGTTTTTCATCTTTTTCTCAGTCTCTCTCAAAATTCTTGATGCAAAGAAAAAAAAAACAAGCAAATTCTTGATACAGAAGATTAGTTTCAAGCAGAAACTCACTGTCTCAAATCTTTGACCCAGTCTTTTTGTTGTTGTTATTCCTTCCAATATGCATCACTGCATAATATGCATATATGCATGCCACATATAGGTTTTAGCATCTTCAGCTTATGACTTTTTTTTTCTTTATTAGATTTAAAGATGTCATGTTTGAAGACTCCTATTTGGCAAGCCCAAACCACAATATGTTCTGCCCTTGTGCTCCACACTGAGGTTTTCCCTTCCCATGGTCACCAAATGAGGTGCAGTAAGCACCACATCCTGTCTTGATCTACCTGTACTGGTCTCCATGATACAGCCTGGTTAGTCCAACAATGGCAGTCTATACTCTGAAGATGCTAAAACCCTAGTAGTAGCTCAGTCCACAAAGTGGATGTCTCAGTAGTCCCAATCTGGCACTGAAGGTTTGGAGGATTCTTAGAGAGACATGAGTATTCAGTCCATATTAGAAGGTTGAAAAGATGTGTGTTATATTTTTGAAGGATGGCAAAAGCAGTGGCAGTGGCAGGGTAGCTACACTTGCCAGTAAGAGAGATAAAACAACTGTGTGCTTTTTTTTTTTTAACTTTTTTGTCTATATACTAACATATCAAGTTTTATATTAGTGTTTACTTATTTCTGGATGTACTTTCCTTTTGGATGTTTAAGGCCACACAATTAGCCCAGATTAACCAAGGTTTTTGTTTTCTCAAGGTGACTTCAGAATCTGGTCCTCAAGAGTCACTCAAGTTTTCTTGGGGGGGGGAGAAAGCCCCTGGCTAACTGCCTTTTCAACTAAAAGCTCCATCCACTCAGGGACAAAGTCAGGTCTTCCTAGACCAGGCTTCCCTTTTAGAAGCATTAGCAGACTTTCCTCTTTATAAACTGGACACTCGCTGAAGTACTATCAGTAGATCTCCAAGACCTCCCTGCACAGGAGGCCTGGTGACTCAGATTGGCAGGACATTTCAAGAGATTCCCCCATACATAGTCCCCTGAGGATATCTTGATGCTTTCATTTTCATGATGATTGATGAGAACTCCATGTTTTCATTCCTAGAGTGCTAGCAGAGAACATGCTCTGAGACCTTTGGAGGAAGCTGCCAATGCCATGTTGGCAGAGGGTCTGGTGTAAGAGCAGCTGGTATGAATGCGGTTTTAGGACCCCATGGCACCCATAAGTGTACACTTCCTTTGTCACTTTGTAGGCAAGCCTGAATAAACTCTCTAGTCTTCCTGAAACTAAGATTGCAAAGTGTGCTCCTTGTTTTGCCTAGTAGACAAGGAACTGGATAGCAAAATAGTTAGGGGACACTGCAAATGCTACAAGATTTGGTGTCTTCCCTGCTTATGTTTTATCTTGCTTTGGTCTGTAATTGCTTGTTGTGCCTCAATCTTCTTTTTGGAAAGGGAATGTATGTTCTTTGACATTCTAAACTGGAAACGTGGAACCTACTTATTACATTTTACATTCATAGGGCTTCTCTACTGTATGAGTTCTTTGATGGACAGTGAGCAGAATTTGGGCAAAAAATAATTTTCCACACTCTTTACATTCATATGGCTTCTCTCCTGTATGAATTCTTTGATAGAGAGGTTAGATTTAGTGGAGAATGCTTTCCCACACTGTTTACATTCATAAGCCTTCTCTCCTGTATGAGTTCTTTCATGCAAAATGAAGTCCGCTGGAGGACAAAGTCAGGTCTTGCTAGACCAGGCTTGCCTTTTTTGAATTAGCAGACTTTCCTCTGTACAGACTGGATACTGGCTGAAGTCCCATTAGTGGATCTCCAAAACCTCTACACAGAAAGACTGGTGACTCACATTTGCAAGACATTTCAAGACTTGCCCCCATGCATAGTCCTCTGGGGAGAATATCTTGATGCTTGCATTTTCACAAGGCTTGCTGAGAACTCCATGCTTTCATTCCTGCAATGCTTGTGTAAAACATGCATTGAGACCCTTTGGAAGAAGCTTCCAATGTCATATTGGCATAGAAGGCTTTTCCACACTGTTTACATTCGTAGGGCTTCTATCCCATATGAGTTCTTTGATGGATAAAGAGGTTATATTTAGTGGAGAATACTTTTCCACACTGTTTACACTCATAAGGCTTCTCTCCTATATGAGTTCTTTGATGGACAGTGAGTTGAGACTTCTGGGAGAAGGCTTTTCCACACTGTTTACATTCATAGGGCTTCTCTCCTGTATGAGTCCTTTGACGGTCAGTGAGGTGAGACTTCCAGAAGAAGGCTTTTCCACACAGTTTACATTCATAGGGCTTCTCTCCTGATTGAGTTCTTTGATGGACAGAGAGGGTAGAGTTACTGGAGAACACATTCCCACACTGCTTACATTCATACGGCTTCTCTCCTGTATGAGTTCTTTGATGGACAGCAAGTTTAGACTTCAGGGAGAAGACTTTTCCACACTGTTTACATTCGTAGGGCTTTTCTCCTGTATGAGTTCTCTGATGGAAATCAAGGTGATTCTTCAGAACGAAGGCTTTCCCACAATGCTTACATTCATAAGGCTTCTCTCCCATATGAGTTCTTTGATGGACAACAAGTTGAAACTTCTGGGAGAAGGCTTTTCCACAGTGTTTACATTCATAGGGCTTCTCTCCTGTATGAGTTCTTTGATGGATAGAGAGGATATATTTAGTGGAGTATGCTTTCCCACACTGTTTACACTCATAAGGCTTCTCTCCTATATGAGTTCTTTGATGGACAGTGAGTTGAGACTTCTGGGAGAAGGCTTTTCCACACTGTTTACATTCATAGGACTTCTTTCCTGTATCAGTCCTTTGATGGTCAGTGAGGTGAGACTTCCAGAAGAAGGCTTTTCCACACAGTTTACATTCATAGTGCTTCTATCCTGTATGAGTTCTTTGATGGACAGTGAGACTTTTCTTCATATAGAAGGCTTTTCCACACTGTTTGTATTCATAGGGCTTCTCTCCTGTGTGAGTTCTTTGATGGACAGAGAGGGTAGAGTTACTGGAGAACACATTCCCACACTGCTTACATTCATATGGCTTCTCTCCTGTATAAGTTCTTTGATGCACAATGAGGTGGTAGTTCTTATAGAAGACGTTTCCACTCTCCTTGCATTCATAAAGCTTCTTTCCTATATGATTTCCTTGTTGCACAGTGAGCTGAGACCTCCTGGAGAAGTCCCTTCTGCATTGTGTACATTCACATGCCTTCTTTCTGAAGTTTTTCATGCACACTAAGAACATACATGTGGTCAAATGATTCTCCACAGTGCCTACACTCATAGGGATTCTCATCTTTATGAATGAACTGATGTTGCATGAATTCTGAGTTGAAGTAGAAAACCTTTCCACATTCTGTACATGTATAGGACTTTCGACCTATAGGAAAGAAACTTAGATTTGACTTGAAGAACATATTCTTTGATTCTTTGTGGTCAATGTGTATCTGCATTTGAGGATACCTTTGTCACTGAGTGAAATGTGAATACTTCCTTTGAAGTGAAATAACTTAAAATCTTTCCTAAACTACAACTACACATATTTTCTTCACATACTGCTTGCAAGCATTCTCTTGAACCTTGCTGATTTGAACACATGAGATGTTTGCTTATTCCTGTTTATGGAATGTAATTATCATAAGGGAAGGTGTATTTTAAATTCCTACTATCATCGATATTAGGGAACAAGTGTTGATAAGACCATCAGGAATTCAAGGCTGGGAAAAACTTTGGCAAAGGCCAAATAAAATCTGTAGTATATAAAACAAGAGTAGAAAGGAGGACAACTTCAAATGTAGATAAACATTCAAACCAATGAATTGCCTGACCATCTGAGTACACCAGGAAATTTCTTTTGCCCAATCAAATAAGATGTGTGGCATGAGAATGTTAACTTCAATGCCAGCCTCAGGTCTCTGGCAATTTTGAGACCATCTTGGATTACATAAACACCACCTCAAAAAAAACCATGTCGGGGGAGCTGCAAAGATGCCTCAGCAGGTAAGAGCACTGGATGTTCTTGCAGAGGAATAAAGTTCAGGTCTCAACACCCACATGGCACCAAATAGCCATCCACAACTCCAGTTCGAGAGGGTCTAATGCCACCTTCTGAACACAGATGTCACTCCAAGACATGGGTGCACTTAAAAACATGAAGATAGTACACTCATACATATTTGAAAATAATGCCACTTAGAAAATGTCTCAGATCTATACAGGGTTGGATTTTCAGCAAATGTAAGAAAATACATTTCAGAAAAATCCTTGAAGGAACATGCGATGACCTGTATAACATGCCAAAAATGGAAAAATTAAAGTGTCTGATCCACCACATCAGTAGTTATCTAGAAACCTTTTTGGAAGATACTCCACATAAATCGCCAACATCTAATGGCCTGGTTTTTCATTGATCTCCCTTCCTCATGATGGATTCACTAACCTGGGAGGTTCTGGACAGATTCTTTTGTCACTTTCCATGGCCAAAATCCATTCTCCAACTTGAAGATAAACTCTGGTTTGGTCATGCAGTACCCTGCAAGAGTGATAAATAAAATGCAAATTATAACAGAGTTCTAAAAACCAATCCACTGGTAAAGAACAAGTGCCCTGACTTACGAACTGTGCCTTTATCATTAAATTTTCATTGCAGATGGTTTCCACTACAGTCTTAATGCACTGGAAAATTACTTGCAAGTGTCCTAAAATTCCATTAATACAGACAAAAATCCATGGTTTAATAAAATGTAGAAAGGAAAGATATGAAGTACATTAAAAAATGATATTTAATATCTATTAAGGTTACTAAAATAAGAAAGTATAGTTTGAATCAATCCAGGAATTTTAAATTTAGAAAAGCTTAGATGTAAAGATTTACATTGTATATCCTATGATCTGTCAACAGTGATATTTACTGATTTTTCACATATTTAATCAAATTAAAATTTAGATTATGTTAAAAACTGATATTTAGGTGGAACTGTACAAGAGTATGATCATACAAAAGAATATTAAAAATTTTGATAATGATGACAAGAGTCAATGGAAAAAAGAACTCTAACTTAAAAACAACACAGTTCAACACATAGATTTCAGGAAAAAAATCATAAATACAGAAATTTATTATTTTTAATGAATCCAGGTAGAATAAGAAAAGGATATACCTTTTCATATGTAGATACCACTAGTAAAACAAAAACAAAAACAAAATATTTACCTCACAGGTATTGCACTAGAAAAAAATTCTCAAAAATTCACATTCACTGAAAGGATGCTACAACACAGGAGAAACACACACATATACATATTCTGGATTCTCACAGGAATCATAAGATTTCCCAAGTAAATGACTCTATATTACATTACCATCAAAGGTCATAGAAAATGTGATAAACTCGGGTGTGGTGGCACATGGCTTTAATTACAGAACTAGGGAGGGAGAAGAAGAATCTCTATGAGTTCAAAGCCAGCCTGGTCTACATAGTGAGTTTCAGGAACGCTGGAGCTACAGGAGGACCCTGTCTCAAAAAGACCAAAAAAAAAAAAAGAAAAAAAAAAAAGGTGATATAATCCAGTAAAAAGTGAGACGGGCTGGAAATGTTTCAGGTGGAGCTTTCTGAGAGACACATTTCCCAAGTACCACAGTAATCTCATTCATTCATCAACATGGGTTTGAAGGACTCTTTCTTTGAGGTATGTACTCCACGTACACCTCTGAAGAGCTGTTTCTTCTACATCTGCCCCAAAGGCCAAAGACAGAAAGATGGTGGTTTGAAAGAGAATGATGGCTCATGTATACATATATTTGTACATTTGGTCACTATGTGATACACTTTTCAGGAAACTCAAGGTATTGTTAGCAGATTTATGGACACTTGCAAGATGAAGTCCATTTGATGTGGGATGGTGTTAAAAGTTTATATCTTGGTCCCAGTTTGTGGTTTCCCTCTCTGAATCCTGTGTTGGAATGAGGTTTAAGTACCCTGAAGTCCAGGGAGGGTCATGTTCCTGCTGTCATGGCCTTCTCCACCATGGTGCACAATATCCCTCTGGAACTGGAAATCAAGACATTCTACTGCCCTGACATTCTTTTTTTTTAAATAAGGAAATTCGAACACAGCCACAGAACAGTAACTATTCCAACATGTGATATATGTCATGCAAGAAGAGAAAAATCATACATGTTCTTATCATACCTGCAAATTAAACTTGACCTTCACAGAAAAGAGAAGAAATCAGTGGTGACTCAACCATGGAAAAGGTATAGGGGAAAAATGGATGGAAGGAAGTGGGGATTAATTACTGGGATGGATATGGAAGTGATGAGGAACTTATGGTCTATAGAACAGTAGTAAATACATGTTGACAATAAATAAGTAAATATTTTGAAATGGCTTTCAGATTTATTTTAGTTTTTAAAATGCTTTGTTGAGTTTTGTGAAATTCATATAAGAGTTTATAATCGAATGTAAACACCCCTCCACCATCCACATTCCCCATAACCCTCATGCCTACCATATTCCATGCATTCTGTCAAATATATTACATCCTTTGTGGTCAAGGATGTGTACTCACACGTCCTTTGGTGCAAGTATATAAATCCATTGGAGTCCAGTCAACCTATCTACAGAACTTAAAGATTAAATTTCCGTCACCCAGCAGTAGTCAGTTAATAGTTCCTAGGCTAGGGTTGGGGCCTGCTACCCATTTGCCTCATTCCATGGTGAGTTTTTCTCTGAGTCAGCACGGGTCCTATCCATGCTGTTACCATTGCTGCACATTCATACAGCCAAGTTCCCAGTGGCTTTTAGATTTTAAAGGCTGCCAATATGAACAAGCACTGCATGAGGCACAGTGCCTTATGGGATCATTAGACATAAGTGTACTGCAAGCCATATCACTCCATATAGTGTACATTTTTATCATGTACTGATGAAAATGTAGATAATGGACTCAGAAGAAAATGTTAGGAACAACTGATTGCCATGGTGGCTCACCAGAACTCAGGAGGCAGAGGAAGCAAGTTATTCCTCTGGATTTCAAGGCAAGCCTGGTATATAAAGTGAATTCCAAGAAATTAAGGGTAACACAGTGAGACACTGTGGCAAAAAGAAATATGGAAATTTAGGAGCAAATATATTTAACAGGCAACAAGAAAGTAATTGGAACTTACAGTTAAGGAGAGTGAGACTCACCCAAGAACACCAAACTGCTGTAGTTCTCCAGCATCACATCCCTGTAAAGGTTCCTCTGCTCAGTGGTCAGGTCCTCCCATTCATCCCAGGTGAAGTCCACAGCTACATCATCAAAGGATATAGAGTCCTATAAGAAAATAATTTTCTTCTTCAATCCAGATCAAAAAATTAGGGGTGATGGGCAAAACAGGAAAAGAACACAAAGCCCTGTCTGTCCATAAAAGAATGTTTATGTTCTCTCTTTCAGTTTCTATCTGGCAGTCTGAATTATAAGAAATTTACACTGAAGATTGAATTAATCAAGGAACAGACGTTCTGCTTCCATCCAGCACAGCAGTGAGAATGGGGAAATTAAAATCAAATGAATGAAGAAAGAGAAAGCAAGTTTATAAGTGTTTATGTCAGAAGACAAGGAATATTCACAATGGAATTTTGTTAAGAAGTAAGACTATGTTTATATCCATAGATAAGCGCTGCTCCTAGCCTTGATGAGAGAATTTTCCTTCTGCAGTGTGTAACAAATTATAAAGATAAATAAATGTGAACCATTTAAAAAGAAGTGAGTGCTAAGGGCTACCTCTAAATGAGACTGTATCACCGGCTCCAAGAGTCTGAGAATTTTACAAAAAATGGCTAAAAAAATGCCTAGAGTGCAGTGGAGGACTGTGGCAGAGCTGTGAAATGCTCTGTTCTTAAATGACATGGCTAATGTACCAAAGCCAACTGGTCACATCAACTTACCAGGAAGGACTACCTCAAAGGGCCCATCCCTTTCTCTGGAGCTAAGGGCAACCAATGATTGGTGGGGAAGAGACATCACCACTGGAGGTCCTAAGGGGTTACAGTGCCTGGAGGACAAGAGGAAAGGGACAGGCACTACTGAGGGAACTACAGATGAAGAAAGCAATGTATGTCCAGTTCACTGGGTCAGATGGGACTAAAGATTTAAGAAGAGTTCACTTTAGTAGGGTCCCAGAGATTGATATGAAGCTTTAGTGAGCCCAATGTGCCCATTACTTGAGCAGGATCTTAGGAAGGAGGAAAGGTTTCAGCAGGGGTACATGAGTTAACATCAGCATGATATGTCAGTAAAGTGAAAGAACTGAGGCAAGGTAAAAAAAAAAAGGCAGGGGCAAAGAAGAGAAAGGTGTCTTTCTGGGTTACTCAGAGGTAAATGTGGCAGGACTCCTGTAGAGTTCTAATTCCTAAGGAAGAAATGGGAAAAAAAAGTCAACTTCTAGGTTAATATGTTACCAAGTGAGTTATCACTAGATATTATAGTAAGAATATGAAAAATTCCACTTAAAATGAAAGGAAAACAACCTGCAGATTTGGTTGTGTCAACATTGTATAAAGCAGAAATGATTTGCCCAAATGTTTGAAGAGAAATAATTTCAGGTATGGAAACATTGCCATATCAGGTAAGAGAAAGAGATGGGAGCAAGCAGATGTTGATAACTTGTAACCCATCACTTCAATCTAAGTGAAATAGTCCAGAAAAGAATAACCCAGTTACTGGACATGGTGATAGACATCTTTTATGCCCACACCTGGGAAGCAGAGGCAGAATGTGACATCAAGACCAGCCTGTCTACATAGAGAGTTTCAGGACAGCTGGTGGCTACTGGTAGAGAAAAGAAAGAAAAGAGAAGAGAAGGGAAGGGAAGGGAAGGGAAGGGAAGGAGAGAGAGAGAAAGAAAGAAAGAAAGAAAGAAAGAAAGAAAGAAAGAAAGAAAGAAAAAGAGAGAGAAGGAAAGAAAAAGGAAGGAGAAAGAAAGGAACATGGGAGAGAGAAAAGAAAGAATGGAAGGAAAGGAAAGGAAAGGAAAGGAAAGAAAATAAATGTAATGATTCAATGTGCTGGAATTAAAGTGAATGGCACTTTTCCATAGCTTGAGGGTTCTAGAAAAAATATAGTTCCCAAGAGAACAAGCTTGAATGCATTCAAATACATTTTTCCCTACAACTCAGCAGTGTGTAAATTTTCATCTCATAAATTTGTAATTGAAAATGAACTTGGAAAAAGAAAATGACTTTTATTCATGAAGAAAACTCCAGGCTGCTATGAACACTCAAATAAAATTTTACCAAAATGCACCTTGAATAGTCTTTAAGAAAATGTTCTTTTTTGTAAAAATAGTCTCAGATATTTGCAAGTATAAAGAAGATAGGATGGACTATTGAAGTGTTTAAAGCTTCATACATTTCATGGAATTTCCTATCAAATAAGTTAATTAGGGGGAAGTTTTTACAGGTTTTTCTTTAAAGAAACTAAAAGAAAATACATGCCCATATTCATCTCTGTGCACCATGTAAATGTGGTGGATAGGTGGCTTCACTTTTTCTATCTTTATAGCAAGGTAAATGTGTTGAGATACCACAGAGCATCCCACAGACAGAATGTATTAGTATTTTAACAATATTACAAAAAAGATAAAAGCACCCAAAACACTGTCAAGACAAAGCAACATGATCCTTAAAGAAGAAGAATAGTTCAGAAGTAAGGCAAGTGAGTGAAGGAACACAGCAGGACTGTACACAAGAAAATGCTCCCCAGCACTCCTTCAGAGGGGATGTTCCCAACAGTGCAGAGCACACACTTGCTGCACGGTGGGATGAAAAGCACTGGAAAAACTCTTCCTTTTGAGCACTGCCAGGAACGTACAGATGAAGAAAGTGTTTTGCTTTTGGCATCAGGAAATTTACTGTTTCTTTGGAGTACCTAAGCCAGACAAAAAATACACACTGAGTTTGAGGGATGAAAGGATGAGCTAGTAATAGTGTCCTATGAAGAACAAAGCACTTCACCTAGGAAACCCAAAGAAATATCTCTAGAAATTTTATGATCAATAAAAGTCTGTAGTAGCCAGTAACATGAATAAACACTTGTCTTCACTTTATGACTACTCATTCAGCAATGGGTTGTTTACCTTCAAGACCATAGACTTTATGCTCTTTGTTTCTGTCCCTCCTGCTAGAGATCTCTGTTTCTGTTACACTATGATACAATAATATACAAGAAATTATTTGAATTATCTTCTTTCTGAAGGCTTGCTCTGTGTCCTGTCATATAAACTATTTTAAAGAAAGTTCTATAAGCTGCTGAGAAGAATGTGAATGCTACAGCATTGAGACAGATGTTAGAAGGTATATTTGAGAGGCTGCATAATTGCAATCACATCTTTCCTATTTTCTTCAAGAATCCTACTCTATATTTATTGCTTCTGGAATGGAGACCATAATATGCTGTTTATATGAAAAAGTGTGCACTGATCCCTGCCATTTTGTCACTGATTCCACGTTTGTGTTTTCCAATTACTCACTTGTTCATAGACCATTATTTGCACTCTTTTCTTTTTGGTGTCCTCACGGATGTGTTCCTATTTTTCTTTGGGGAGTAGATTCCACCATCTTCTGTAGTGTTGACATGGTGGTTGAGAATTTTAGTTTGTGTTTGTCATGGAAAGTTTTTCTCCTGCAATTTGGAAGATAAATATACTGAATATAGTAATCTGGGTTGGTGACTGAAACATGTGGAATTATTTAAATAAATGGAATTTTTCCAGCTGGGGCCACAGGGAAACCATATCTCAAAAATAATAATAATAATAATAAATAGTTGATGAAGGAAAGGGGTTCCAGAAAAGAGTAAAGAAAGGGACAACAGGAAAGAACCAGACCTGACATTATTATGTCAAGCTAAGCTGTGAGCATAGACACAGATGCTTGGATGGTATGCTAATCTGCAAACTGTAGTTTCTCTATAAAGGGTGACAAGTTCTTATTGTGGCTTATAACATCTCCTAACCACTAGAGGACATAAGCTTGCGGCATCCACTGTGAGTTACTCCTCCAAGGAGAGAGCTAATAGCCAATTAGATTTGGGATATATATAGACATTTGGCTGCCAATATATTATTACAATATATATATATATATATATATATATTGCAATAAA
>VZQC01000403.1:92538-130554 GCA_009823505.1 Rhizomys pruinosus
GACAAAATTTTTATATGAGTTATATTCTCTCAGTATAAGTGCTTACTCTACTTGAAATGGGTTGTTGGAGGGTTGAAGTGTTGATCCTCCCCAGTGGACTCTGAGTATAGATTAGTAGCTAAATTCTCTATCCATGTGTCCTGTGTGTCACACTCTCCAACAGTATTCTGAGAGCTGAATATTAAAGACTGAAGAAATCACAACTGCTGGACAGATCCACTGTGAAAACATCACCATCATCTCATCATCATATCACTCATCATCACGTAACATCTAAAATGGAGGGGTGGGAGGGTTGGAGAGGGATACGGGTCTATATTCGCTTAATGTATTTAATTGACGTGAGTTCAACAAGTATCCAATTTTGCCCAAACTATATCTACAATTACATGGTATTTTAGAACTTAGTAAAAGTAAAATGTCTATATTAAACAACATTGGTTTAAAGGTTTTTAAACAAAAATGTTAATACATCTAAGTTAATTGGGAATTTAAAAATTGTTTTTCACATTGTTTACATAAAATCAGTATAACACTTGCCATGTGTGCGTCTCAATGCATGTGTTATAAGTTTTAATTAAGGACAAACTGTGGACATAAACAATTTATATTTCCAATTAACTTAGATGTTATTACCTTTAAAGCAAATAACGGGTTCTCCTTTGAGTCAAGCAAGGAACTCCCACGTCAGCACGCTACACCTCACCTGCCTCGGAAACTAAGTGCAGCAGTGGCAGCCATTATGCCTGCGTATCTCCCAAATCTATGGCATTGGCTTCTCCTTGGAGGAATACCACAGGCTGATTCCACAAGCTTACATCTCTATAGGTTAGGATATATAAGCCCTAAGCACGAGACCCTGTCATATTTTAACAGGAAAAAATGTAGTTCGTGGATCAACATTCATCTAAACTATATGTGTCTATACCAAAGTAGCCTACACATAACTATTAATGCTCTGCTTAGTACCTATATTTCTAATTGCTTGTGCCTCATTAGTAGATTGAAGTTATTCCTGGACAGGACTGTCAGCCCATGAAAGGAAACAGCCAGAATTGACCAGAATCCAAGACAAACAGCTCCAGAGAGAGTGGACTGTTCTTCTTCTCATCCCACCTATGCCCCTTTTCTAGCCCAGGGAATAATCTGCAGAAAGAGAGGGCGTGCGTGGTATAAATGTAAGGGCTGCAATTGGGTTGAATGGTGAAACTACAGCATGTAGTCTGGCCCTCATATAATGATTGAACATTAACAACCCTCACCCCGCTGGAAGTGTGGGGCTGTGGGTGTTTCGGCCACAACAGCTTGCAAATTGTTTTACCAGAAGGATGCTTTGTACTCGTGGTTATCACTTCTAGCTAAAAATGAGAAAAAAAAACTAGAGAGAGATATGCAGGACAGTCATGGCAGAAAGTGCATGATCTCGGTGGGTGGGGGTGGGGGGTGGGGGGAGGGAAGGGGATATGACTGAACTGAATTGATGAAAATTATGTATGAAATGCACAAACATTTTTTTTCAATAATATAAATAAATATTAAACTATTTACTGAGATATTAAAAAAATACAAAAACATAATATTTCTCAAAAAAAATCTGTATAACAATAACTTTGGATTGAACATATACAATGTTCTCTATTTAATTTTTGTTTTGTCGATTATTATCTTTCAAACACTTCTCTTTTCCTGTAGGATAATTTAAACTTAGGAATTAAAGCTTTGCTTCCCAAATTAAGACACATACTGTCACCCAAACCAGCTTGGGTAAATTTAATGAAATCGTACACTTCATTCCTGCCTATAGTATGTGTATACAACTGTCTTTTTGAGACTCATGGGTCAAACAAATACAACCTAAAACAAAAACAGGGAGGATACAGTTATATATTAAACCTTTTTGTCAAAAAAAAACCTTTTCAATTTAAATCTTAAAACTATGGGAAAAGATTTGTATGTTCCCACAGTTCAAAATGTCTCCAACTTAAGGGCTGAGAAAGAAAAGATACAGCTTTGCATTGTGCAGGATGTACCAAGAAATACCAGCAAAGAAGTTGGCCCATCTAAACATTAAAAGGAAGAAAAGCTTCAGACTACTACAAGCATCAAACATCTCTATGTATCCTATTTGTAACAATTGTTTATAATGAGTCCTAATGAACCTTACCTTCTAGGTGCTGCACAGCTTTAATATGAGAGTCTTTCTTACCTCCTTTTCATAGAACAAAGAAAAATATGATGGTAATGAAGTGATTCTCTAACTGTAAATTAGAGCTGACTGTTAGAGAGGTAATCTCTTATAAAACTGGTAAAACTGCTTTCTTTAATTGAATAATATACATAGGAACTGTGAAAAGGATTATTCTCTATTCAGAACCAAATATAATACTAAAGTCTCTTTAAGCTGTGCATTTAAGCAAAATATATTAATATAGGAGAGCGCTGATATCAGCAATGGATTATCCTGCCAAGGAGATGTTGGCCAGGGGATCCAAGCCCCTACAAAAGGTAAAGGGTTCTTGTCTGTAAACTGGGATACCTGCAAGAAGAGAGGTGGTAAGGCCCTGCTGTCAAAGACCTGATGAACACATGGGAAAGATGTATTGAGACCATGCTTGCAAGTGTACAGTTGGTCTCTGGAATACCAGAGAGTGTTACCAAAGGCCACTAAACCAACAAAGCAAATTCTGGTCTCCTTGAGTCACAAAAGACTCCTCCATCAGCATCAGCTATACCTCACCTACCTGGAAATACTGTGCAGCAGTGGCAGCCATATGCCTGTACATCCCAAATCTGATTGGCTATTAGCTCTCTTCTTGGAGGAATAACTCATAGCTGATGCCACAAGCTTACATCCTCTAGTGGTTAGGAGATGTTATAAGCCACAGTAAGACCTTGTCATCTTCTACAGAAAAAACCTAATTCATAGATTAGCATACCATCCAAACATCTGTGTCTATACCAAAGTAACCTACCATAATAATTAGTAATGTTTAAATACCTATATATCTAATTGCTTGTGCTTCATTAGTAGGATTGAAAGGTATTCCTGGACAAACTGTCAGCCCATGAAAAGAAACAGCCAGAACTGATCAGAGTCCAAAACAACATCTCCAGGGAAAGTAGACTGTTTTGCTCCTCATCCACCTGTGCCCCTTTTCTAAACCTAGGGAATAATCTGCTGAAGAGGGAGCGTGTTAGAATGTAAGGGCTATGATTGGGGTGAATGGTGAAAATACAACAATATAGACTGGACACTTATTTGATCAACTTGAATGTACATACAAGCCCTTCCAGCTGGATCGTTGGAGCCTTGGACTGTGTGGTTTTGGGCACAACTGCTTGCAAATTGTTTTTACATGAAGGATGCTTGTACTCACAACTTATTACTTACTGTTAAAAAAATTAAATAAAAGAAGGTATAAAAAAACTGTATGCAGAGATTGGTTAGGATTTGCCTCTCCCCATTGTACAAGCAAACCCCTGTGCACAGGAAGAATAAAACTCTTGCTTTTGCATTGAGAAAAAAAATTTTCATAATAATCAGTTTAACTTCAAAAAGCATTATGAGGTAAAGGGACAAGATCATTAGAGTTATACTGTTTAATTACCTAGGTTAGAACAAGGAGGAAAATTGACTACAATTATTAAGTCCAGAGATGGTTAATGTTAAGAATTAAATGAGGAATGGGTAAGGAGGAGAGAGAGGAAATGAACATGAAACAAAAGCAAAGTATATGTGTTGTGTGCTGGGAAATATCAGACAACATAATAAATCAGAATTATACAGGACCAACTTATGTCAGAAATAAGAACTTTGAAAAATAAATAAAAAATATTAAGAGGGATTTAAAGATTCTTTTTCTTTTGTTTTTGTTTTGTTTATTTCCTTTGTAACTTCCTCTAGCCTGGAATTTGCTATGTTTGAACATGCTCACCTGGATCCGACAGAGCCCCACCAGCCTCTGTGTCCTGCCTGCAGAGTGCTGAGCTAAACTGCATGCCCTACCATGTCCAATAAGAGTGAATATTTCTTTCTTTTTTTTAAGAGTGAATATTTCAAAAAGCGAAAAATCAAAACAAACTGAAATGAAAATATCATAAAAGTTAATATAGGGGCTGGTTAAGAGCGCCGACATCCCCAGCACCCACATGTCTGCTGTGAACCATCTTTCACTCCAGCTCCAGGGTAATCCAACACCCTCTTCTGACCTCCGCCAGCAACGCATGACATGGGTGCACAAACCTACATACAGTCAGTACATTCATACATATACAAAATAAATAAAAATTTAAAAAATTAAGTTAATATAAATGGTTATTTATTCCTCATTGTGATGACTTGAGTCCATCCCCTTATTGTGATGTTTCCTATATCAAACTACATTGAGGGTAGAGGTGCACTTTGCAGCCTCAGTTCAAATGTAATATTGGATGCATTGGCATGAACTGCTCCAGCCTAATTTGATTTATTTTGGGTTTTAGCTTGGCAGTGATCATCAAGTAGCAGACCTTTCTTAGGTTTTCTCAACACTCCATATGTGATGTTGCTCTTCAGAACTGTCCAGCCATTACTGTTCCTCACGTGCTGGACAGCCAAAGTTTCTTTGTCTATATATGAGTGTAGGGTAGTGATGGAGTTCCCAGTTGAGCAACATCCTTCTCACTTTCAACATCCTCTCCCCCTGGACATGGTGGCATATCTTCTAAGGATATTCCTTCCATGGTGCCCAAGAGAATACAGCCTTAATCTTTACATACTGAACTGTCCAATATGACTTCCTTTTGTCCTAGCTGATGTGGTTCTGTACTTTGCCCATCTGCTACCCCTGCCCCCATTAACCACATCCTGTTGAGCAGAACATTCTTTTAAGGTCCCTCATCCATTCCTTTGAGGAGAAGAAAGATCACTCTATTCTGAACAATGCCAGGGCACATATCTTGTTGTGGCGCATTATTGGAGCCCTTAGCAGAAACATGCAGTGGAACCTGTGCTGAGTCCTACTAGCTATACTTTTCATAACTGCATATCATCAGATTTCCCAAGTTCAAATGCAGGTGTTTCATAAGAAAAGGAACTTCTGACTCCAAGAGGATAATTTGACCCTGGTGGTTACAAAGCTTTTATTGGAATGCCAAATGAACCCCTGATGAGGCCATGAACCAAGTAAGATTTGAGTCAATATTACTCTGTGGTGTACTATAGATAAAGTTGTAGATGAAATTATTTATACGTATCTATATAAGTTTACAGTATACATATAATTCTATCATATACATGTTATATATATATATATATATATATATATATTACATAAACTATGTCTATACGTATTAAATTGATTATATATACTACAAACACCTAGTATGACTTATGAATCACACTAGGGACCCTGTAGTGTCACTACATCAACATTACCATAATTATCAAAACAAAAGCTCTGAATCTTAAATTTAGTTTTTAAGGGTTGGCCACAACTCAGAGGACTCTTGTTCTTCCATGTCTCCCTTGAAACCCTCTGTCTCCTCAAACTGGGCTGAGGAAACTATCTTATTGAAACTCTGTCTCTGCAAATCTGCCCTTAAATCAAGCCCCATCCAATGTTTTTATTCAAATAGTTTCTTCAGTTCCAATAGGGGAAGTATAAATTTCACTCTACCCTAATCCTAAAAGACCATTCAGCCCTTTCACCCCTAACTAGGATATCTCATCCATCCAAAATCAGTTGTGCTCCCAATCTTCATTACATTCAATGCATGGTGGTACAGCCTTTCAGCACTTCAATGTTAATTCTCAAGCATACCCACACTCACTCATTCATTTCCTTTTAGGGAAGAATAACAAATTGAGATTGACAAAAAAAGTGGATCAAGGCACAAGACACAATAGCACATGAATTTGCTAAGCAGGATTACAAAAGTCATTCCTACATATGCTATCAAGGGTACAGCAGATCAATTGGATGCCATCAGTACAAGAGCCAGAGGAAACAGACTACCCTGTGCATGATGTTAGCCTGTAATGAAAGGTGGTCAGTGTTGAGGACACATGTGGCCTGTAATCCCAAGCATGGGACGTTTAGTTCATCAATTAATCAAAACAGCGATAACTGACAAATTCCTACATCTTATCAATGTATATTTCACAAAAGAAAAGTGAGGCAACATTAATTTTAAATTTTAAAACAATGAAATTGTATTGTAAAATAACATCAAATCGTAGAAAATGCTAAGGAAATACAGTATGGACTCTAGCAAATGGTTAACTGAGACCATTAAAGTTCCATTTTGAAAGAAATTTGTAACGATGACATCTGGCAAAATACTCCCCAAGCCACTAACACTGTTCTAAGATAACAGTATATCATCAAGGCAGCAACTTGGGCTGTGCAGCCTCCTGATCTCAAAAGCTGCACTTTGACTATCAGCTGTGCTCTCTGCAATTTAAGAATGTGAGAGTGTGAGGTGGGGTGTGGACATGGAAAGGGAAATGACTCTAAACTGGATTGAGGAATGATGTATGATGTCTGAAAAAGTTTAATAACAATAAAAATAGTAATAAAAAGAATGTGAGACCATGAGGTGGGGTGTGGGCATGGAAAAGGAAATGACTCTAAACTGGACTGAGGAATGATGTATGATGTCTGAAAAAGTTTAATACCAGTAAAAATAGTATATAAAAAAAAAGAATGCAAGAACAAGCTCTGACACAGAGGACTACTTGCTTTAGGTTTCAAACCACAGCAGGACCCCTGCCAGATGTGCTTGCTTGCTGCATCTAAAGCAGGCTTACAACTTTCCAAAGAACTCAAATTTTTGCTTTGCCAAAATTTTCTACCCCAGACTCATTTTTTTAAATTTATTTTTATTGATGCTTTGTGCAATTCATACATTATTTTCCAATTCAGTTCAGGCACATTTCCCTTTCTCTTCCCCCCCCCATCCTCACCCCATCCCAGATCATGAATTCTGCCATAACTGTCCTGCATCATTCTTTCAGTTTTTTTCATTTTTTAGCTATAGGTGATAATCCATGAGTACCAGCATCCTTTGTGCAAAACCAATCTGCAGGCTGTTGTGCCCAAACCCCCACTAGCACATGATGAACCCTCAGCTCCACTGACCACTATATTTGTACTGATCCTGTGTTTCCATTTAAGCTTTCCATTTCTGTCTCCTTTGTCCCTAGTTCCTAGTCTTTGAAAACAGGAAGTATCACATAGCCCTCTAAGGAAAAGAGGAGAGGAGATTTTTCTTTTGTTTTGAGGCAGGCAAACACATAGATGGATAATCTGGGAAAATATGTGATCAGTTTATGCAAAGCCCTTTCTATGTGCACAGAAGCCCCTCTCCAAAAAATGCACATAGCAAACTCAGAACAGCTGACTGTCATCTGTAACAAGCTACACTTACATATACTTCTGAACAATAATACAAATTTCACTGTCACAAGTAATATCAAATTTAGACAATTGCAATTCATGCATCTTCCCAAAGACTGTGGCTATGAAGACCTGTTGGGAGGATGTGCTCTCAAAGACTGTCCTCAACTATAAGTTTAAAGAAAATCCACTATTTACTCATTTATAGCTTTGCATAATTGGGTGTTCATATGATTAAAATCAAATCCAGTATAGGAAGGGACATGCACATTAAGACGAGTGTGTTACTGACAAAATCTAGGAGTCAAAATACAGACCCACCTTTAGTATGCACTTCGGTAACCAAATTTCTGTTGTCTTAAATCTAGTAACAGGAAGCCCCCACATTAAATCAACCCTTGCGGGGTTCACTCGTGTGGGCTACTTTAAGTCTTGACAGTATCAGCATTTCTAATCAGTCCTATGGTTTCAATGCTTTGGCAAATATTTGTGAGCCCTTATTGCCAATTATTTGGATAACTAAACAAAAAATCAGGAAACACCGATGTCAAAACCAACTGTTAGAGACAGATTTCTTTTTGTTGTTGTTGTTTCAGAAACTACGTCACAGATACTGTCTGGCCATGAAAATGCTATGCAGCAGGGTATAACCTAGAACTGCTCATCATTTTAAAACATTATTACATTTTTTTTGGTATTTTCAAGACAGGGTCCCCCTGTAGCCTCAGCTGTCCTGGAACTCACTCTGTAGACCAGGCTGGCCTTGAACTCACAAAGATCCGCCTGCCTCTGCCTCCCAAGTGCTAGGATTAAAAGCATGCGCCACCACACCCGGCCATTATTAGATTTTTAAGTAATTTGAATACATTTGTGTATGTGTGTGTCAGAGAGATGAGAGAGAGAGAGAGAGAGAGAGAGAGAGAGAGAGAGAGAGCAGATCCCTTAGAAGCTAGGGTTACAGCTGACTGTGAGCCCCTTCCTGGGAACTGAACTTGGGATCAGAGTGGGGTGGGGATCCCCTAGAAGCTGGAGTTACAGCTGACTGTGAGCCCCTTCCTGGGAACTGATCTCTGGGAGAGCAGTGAATGCTGATTCCTGGTGAGCAGTCTCTCCAGGACTCTCAGCATCTTCTGACCAACACTTCCAAGGTTCTGGGACTGAAGGAAGTTCCCATCTCACTCCCTTATGCAGTATTAGGAATAGAAACAAGCACTATGTGAATGCAAAGCATGGTATCTACCAAATGAGCTGAGTCATAACTGCCTTTAACTGCAGCTCCATGAGATCCAACCCCCTCTTCCGGACTCCACTGACACACAGTTGTGCTCATACTAACACATACACAATAAATATTCAGGGGCCTACAGTGAGCCCAGGCAGTGGAATTTCACAGTGGGTCAGAATGCAGCCTGGATAAGGCTATCTTCCTTCCTGAAGCAGGGAGCAGGCCATCCGGACAAAGGGTCTACCCAAACTGCCCTGAAACCTAGGCTGTTCCACAAACCCACTGTTCCTCCTGATCCCTGCTCAGCTGACAATCCCAGGAGTCCTGCAGACAACACTGCACCATGGGCTCAAGTCCCCAAGCAGGGCCAGGACAGGATACCCAGCATCTTGGAGAAGCACAGCCCAGCACTACAGGAAATAGAAGCCAGAAGGTGGGGAGCAGACACAGGCTCCTCCCACCTTGGATGCCCTACTCATCAGCACCTGATTCCCGGACATCCCATCCTCATTCCATGTCTCCAGGGAGAGATGAGTCACAGGATGAGAAGACGAAACAGAGAAATACTGCCTTCTGGACAAAGAACTCAGCTCACAGGCAAAGATGCTGGAAAATGGTGAGTCAGAGGCAAAGCCTGCCTCCTATTTTCTGTGAGCCTGAACAGTCTCCCAACAGTGGCTCTGACTGCCTGGTGATTCACTCCAGAAGCAAAAATAGATGTAGGAACCCAAGATTAAATGAAGGAGACAGGCATAAATTTTGCCTACAGTTATTTTAATGCAAGACTTCCACTGAGAATCCCTAATTCATTCAAATTTGTCCCTGAAATCTTTCCATGCCTGCCCCAGCTTTTGAATTCTATGTAAACTTTTGTTGTTCACAAATGGAGTGCTGAAGGAACACACTAAGACTGAGGGTCAGAGTCAAAGCCTGCCCATTCCTATTGGATAGGATATCAGGTCCTAGCCGCTATCATGCTGACAGGTGATGAAACAGAATGGAGAGAATAAAGCAACAATGAAATATTCACCACAGTCTAATTGACTAAATAGTTGAAGGCATTGCCACCAGCCTGGAATGTGAATTCTATCTCCAGACACCACCTGGTGGAAGAGAGAATCCAAAGGGAAAAGTTGTCTGACAACTGCAACCACACCACACAAACACACAGATATAATAAATGAATAAATGAGGTATGTTCCTGCCTCAGCACCCCAGCACTCATGTCAGGAGGTGAAAGTAGGCTGATTTCTATAAAAACCAGGCAAGCTTGGTTAGGCAGTGAGATTCAGGACTATATAGTAACACTCTGCCTCAGAAACAACAATGAAAACACAAAACATAAAAGTGGAAATAATATTGCATCATTTTAAAGTCAATGTATAATTCAGAACTCCATGCCTTGAGAACACAGCATGAATTCTGTCATGAGAAGCTGCCCAATGAATCAAAGTTGGAGAAAAATGTGTATAATACATTTAGTTTGGGGGGAATCAAAAGCTTACCTCTCTTGAGTTACTCACATCCCCATCCTCACTAGGCTTTTCATAGTAGCAGCTACTCACCTCCCAAGAAGACAGGGCTCCTAACCTCAGGCTGCTGAGCAGAAAGAGATCATGGGGACAGAGCCCAAAGTGATTTAGAGATGGCTCCTGAGATGTGGAACCCTGCACCCCTTTTCTCTGTGTAAAGATGATTGGACATTCATACATAAGTGCCTCACATTGCACAGAAGCTTGGGTACCATGCTCTCAGACCCTGAGCGACAGTGGATGGCATCAACACCTATGAATTGGAATAAGAATGAGAAGCTAGGGCCTGCAACATAATTCAGCATGTAAAGCTTCTGCCCTCAAGCCTGGTGACTTAAGTTTGATCCCCAAAATCCACATGTGGAAAGAGAGAGACAATTCCCCCAAGTTATGCAGTGACCATCATATATGTGATAAGGCACATCCATGTATCTACACATATGACATACACATAAAATTAACACATCAGATGTTCACACCTACAGGTTATAAGAAGGCAGGCTTTCCTTTGGGAGATCCCAACACCTGTTGGATATTTTACCTATGGGACCAATGCCTTAAGAATTACATATAACAGCCCTGGAGAGTCAGTAGACAGACCCCACATGGTGCAGCAGATTTATGGGTTCCACTTTCCCAGTGAGTGGATAAGGCTGACTTCCACTCAGTGCTGAGAGCCCCAAATTGTGTTGCAGCAAGCAATTTCCTCCCCCTAAGCCTGAAAAAGTTTGGACCCTCTCTTGGCTCACAAGGCACATTATATGGTGCCCTATGGATTCAAACGTGCCTGACCAATACCTGTCTTGGGCCTCTGGAGGAACTCTTGACTAGTTGGGTGAGAATTAGTTGGGCCCAACAGTAAAAAGTCAGAAGTGAGAAACTAAAGCCCGGACCAACCTGATTTTCACACCTAATAAGAAGACAACTAAAGCACCTGAAGAACACAAGGAAAGTCAGTGTTGAATTCAACAACAACAAAAAAAAACATTTAAGCTTCATACCAGAATTAAACACACACACACACACACACACACACACACAAACATGCAAAATTCACAAAAATAACATGAAAAGCTCAAATAATATGAATCCCTTAAATACTATCAATACTGTAGAAGAGAACCTCCTAGATGTAACACAGTACAGAGAATTAAAAAAAAAACTGTAATAAGCCAGCATCACTCTAATACCAAAACCAGGCAAAGATACAACCAAAAAAGTGAATACACCCATCTCACTAAGGAACACAGATGCAAAAATTCTCAGCAAAATACTCACAAAATGCATTCAGGCACACATCAAAAAGATCATCCATCATGACCAAGTTGGATTCCAGAGATGCAGAGATCAGCATATTAAAATCAATAAATATCATAAAACAAATAAATGGAATGAAAGACAAAAAACACACAATCATCTCTATTGATGCAGAAAAAGCCTTCCTCAAAATCCTGCATCCCTTCATGTTTAAAGTCCTAGAGGGAATTGGACAGGAGGGATCATTTCTCAATGTAATCAAAGCCATACACAAGAAAACCAAAACCAACATCATCCTAAAAGGAAAAAAATTAGGACCATTCCCCTTAAAGGTAGGAACTCCACAAGGTTGATCCCTGTCACCACACCTCTTCAATATAGTGCTTGAAACACTTGCTAATGCAATAAGGCAAGAAAAGGAAATTAAAGAAATACTAATTGAAAAAAAGAAGTCAAGCTATCCCTTTTTGCAGATGACAGGGTAGTCTAACTAAGGGATGCTAAAAATTCCACCAGAAAATTGCTAGAAACAAGTCAGAGTTTCAGTAAAGTGATGGGATACAAAATTAACCTAGAAAAGTCAGTAGCCTTTCTTTACACCAACAAGCAACTGAAGGAGTACAAGGAGACCTTCCCACTCACAAAGGGCTCAAAAACAATAAAATACCTAAGAACAAACCTAAACAAAGAAACCAAACTTCTCTATACAAAAATTGTAAATCCTTGAAGGAGACTGAAGAAGACATCAGAAGATAGAAAGATCTCCCATGCTCATGGAATGGAATAATTAATATAATAAAAACATCCATTCTACCCAAATTAATATACAGATTCAAGGCAATCTAACTAAAATCCCCAAAAGTTTCTTTACATGTTTTGGGAAAAAATCCTTAATTTCATATGGAAAAACAAAAGACCCTGAATAGCCAAAAGAGCACTGGGCAAAAAGAGCATTACAGGGGGGATCACCACACCAGACTTCAAACTATACTACAGGGCTATAGTTATAAAAATGCCTGGTACTGACACACAAACAGACCTGTAGACCAGTGGAACAAAACTTAAGATACAAACTGGAGCACAAACAATTTCAGACACCTCATATGTGACAAAGGGACCAAGAAGACTCAGTGGAGGAAAGACAGCATATTCAGCAAATGATGCTGGCAAAACTGGATAACCACTTGTACAAGAAAAAAATTAAATCCCTACCTCTTGCCCTGTACAAAAATCAACCCCAAATGGATCAATGACCACCAAAGTGAAACCCAAAACTCTGAAGGTAATAGAAGAAAACGTTGGCAGCAACCTATAAAACATAGGTGTAGGAGAAAACTTACTAAATCAGACAGTAGCTGCACAGGAAATAGGGCTAACAATTAACAAGTGGGACCCCAGTGAACTCAAAATCTTCTGTATAGTGAAGTTACGAGAAAACCCACAGAGTGGGAGGCAACCTTCACTTCTGATACATCTGACAGAGCATTAAAATCCAGAATATATAAACTACTCAAAAAGAAAGAAGAAAACATATCCCACTAAAGATGGATTAAAGAGCTGAACAGAGAGTTCACAAGTGAGGAAATAAAGATGGGTGACAAACATCTTAAAAAGCATTCAACAGTTTTACTCATTAAGGAAATACACAGAAGTATCACTTTAAGATTTTATCTTACTTCACCATTCCCTAGTTGTAAGGTAAACTGAGCAATGTTAATGTTATATTTCTCTTCTGAAAACAACTGTGCTCTTATAATATGAATCCCTTAACAGGCTCTAGAATTTACCTACCACTTATTTTCAGACTTTGTAATCTTGGTATAAGGGTAGAGGGTATGTATGCATATTTTCCAGTAATGTAAAATTAAAAGGGAAAAATGTGAATCATTAAATATGATTTCAAAATAACATACAGTTTATTTTCAGATGACATAATTTTAGTATAGGTGTGACATATGAGAAGCAATACAAATAGGAAGGAACAGCAAAATAACTGGGACAGCGAATTGACTCAAACAGTAGTTCTCCCCCAAACAATAATCCTCTGCTTGTAAAAACTTTTAAAAGACTCAGAAAAAGACACAAGATATGTATGGCAGAATTCATGAACTTGGGTGGGGTGGGGGGGCATGGAAAGGGAAATGGACTAAGAAATGATGTATGACATGCAGAAAACTTCAATAAAAATATTTAAAAAGAATTCAAATCCATAACACCATCCTGTCAGAGAATACCTGAAGCAATACAATGAGTGCAAGAAAGGAAATCAAGTGAGAACAGAAAGCAGTTAATGAGGTATAATTGTGAAAATACAATCCTAGACCAAGAACACAAACAAAAACTAAAATGATGGAAAGAAATACACAATTCTCAATAACAACTTTAAATATTAGTGGACTCATCTCCACAATCAAGAGGCACAGATTAGTAGGATGAATTAAGAAATAGGCAATCTCTGTGAGTTCAAAGCCTGCCTGGTCTACATGGCAAGTTCTAGGCTAAATGGGGCTACAAGGTGACCCTGTCTCAAAAAAAAAATCCATCTTTTTGTTGTCTGCAAAAACAAACAAACAAACAAACAAAAAACCGCATCTCACCTTTAAGGACAGGCACTATCTTTAAGCGATAGGGTGGAAAAAAATATTACAAGCAGATGACACTAAGAAGCAAGCAGGAATTGCTATTCTCGTATCAGACAAAATAGACTTCAAATTAATGGGAAGAGAGGAACAGGATCAATTCAGTCTTATCAAAGGAACAATTGACTAAGAAGAAATCACAAACATGAACATATATGCACCACAGTTTGTGCACTGAACTTCATAAACACAATCTACAGGGCTTTAAAGCACAGATCAATATCAATACACTATTAGTAGGGGGCGTCAGTACCTAACTGTGCCCATTAGATAGGTCAACTGTTCAAAGCATAAACAAAGAGACATCAGAACTGAACAATATAATACACTAAATGGACCTAAAAGACATCTCCTGAATATTCTACCCAAACACCATAGTTTATACTTTCCACTGAGCACCCCAAAAAACTTTCTCCAAAATCGACCACATATTAGGGTACAGAACAAACTTAAACAAATACAGAAAAAGGAAATAATTCCACACATTCTATAAGACCACAAGTCAATAAAGCTTAATATCAACACCAAAAGAAGCCCTAGTAACTGAATCAACTCATGGAGATTAAACAACAAACTCCTCAACAATGAATGGGTCAAAGGAAAAGTTGAGAAAGAAATAAAAGTATTCATGGAATTAAACAAAAAGGACAATACAACACAATAAAACCCCTTGGATACTTTAAAAACAGTCCAAAGAGGAATTTTATAGCTCTAAGTACGTACAATAAAAAACAAAAACAGGGCTATCATCATAAAGATAGCTTGGTAATGATACAAAAATAGAACCATAGCTCAATGGAATAAAATTTAAGACCCAAACTTAAGGACATGCAATTTCAGCCACCTGATATTTGACAAAGGAGCCAAGAACAATCAATGGAGGAAAGACAGTATCTTCAGCATATGGTGCTGGCAAAACTGCATCACCACTTGTAGAAAAATAAAATTAAATTCCAGAAGAGTGCTACAATGAGGACTCCCTACCTAGATGTAACCCAAGACACCGAATTGTAAAAAAACTTAATAGACTTAATCAAAGAATACTAACAATTTAAAGGACATGCAAACAAAGAAATGATAGAATGTAAAGACAGGGATAAACTCAAAAGAGACAAAAATAAACTTCTTACTGAATTCACAAAGAAGATAGACACACTAAAGTGAGGCTGAAATGAAAAAGGAACTGGAACATTCATCTAGAAAGGACAGGAGAAAGCCTGAGTAACAGAATGAAGGAAGCAGAAAATAGAATATCAAGACTGAAGATGAAGAGGAAGAATTGGACCACTCTAGAAAAGATTATGAAAATTTACGAAAGCACAGGAACTGTGTGACACCATAAAAGGACTAAACTGTGTGACACCATAAAAGGACCAAACTACGCATCATAGGTAAGGAGGAAGGAGAAGAATCTCAGGATAATGTTATTCACCAAATCATGAATAAGATTGAGGAAGCAGAGGCAGGTGGATCTTTGTGAGTTCAAGGCCAGCCTGGTCTACAATGTGAGTTCCAGGATAGCTGGGGCTACAGGGATACCCTGTCTCAAAAAGTGACAATAAAAAAGAAATAGAAAAAAAAAAAAAGATTGAGGAAGAAGATGGTCCCTAAATTAAGGAAAGACATGGTCATACAGTTAAAAGAAAATATATAACACCAAAAAAAAAAGAATGATGACCAGAAAGAAATTCCCGATGCCATATCATAGTAAAAACACTAGATGTTCGAACAGAGAAAGAATACTGAAACTGCAAGAGAAAAACAAAGGACGACATACAAAAGAAGACCATCAGAAATTGCACTTTCTTTTTCAATCCAAACTATGAATGCCAGCGGAATCTGGACCAAAGTATTCCCAGCACTACAGATGCCAACCCAGAATTCCTTATAAAGCAAAAATGTCTATTATAGTTAAAGAAGAAAGAAAAATATTTCATGCTATAAATTGGCTGAAAGAATTCATATCAGAAAACCAGCCCTTCAGAGAATATTGAAGCAATACAAAGAGCGGAAGAAAGGAAATACTATACCCAAGTGAGAACGAAAAGTACTCAATGAAGGTATAACTGCAGAAATACAATCCTAGACCAAGAATGGAAACAAAAACTAAAATCATATAAACCAATATACATTTCTCAATAATAACTTTAAATGTTAATGGTTGAACTACCCAGTCAAGAGTCATAGACTTGTAGAATGGATTAAGAAACAAAATCTAACTTTTTGTTGTCTGCAAGAAACCCATCTCACCTTTAAAGACAGGGACTATCTTAAAGTGAAAGGGTGGGAAGAAATATTCCAAGCAAATGGTACTAAGAAGCAAAGTGGAGTGGCTATTCTAATGTCAGACAAAGTAGACTTCAAACTAAAACTAATGGGAAAAGGGGAAGAGGGTCATTTCATTCTTATCAAAGAAACAATTAACCAAGAAGAAATCACAATCTTGAATATATATGCACCACACTCTGGTGCACTGAACCTTGATAAACACAATTCTACAGGGCTTTAAAGTGCAGATCAATATCAATTCACTAGAAGTAGGGGACTTCAATATCTAACTGTGCCCATTAGAAGCAGGTCAATGGTTCAAAGACAAAACAGAGAGACATCAAAACTGAACAATAAAATACAATACAATACAATACAATACAATACAATACAATACACCAAATGAATCTAAAAGACATTTACTGAACATTACATCCAAGGACTGAAGAATATAGTTTATATTCATCACCCAATGAAATTTTCTCCAAAATCAACCACATAGTGGGACACAGAAGAAAAATCAATAAATACAAAAATAATAATAATAATAATAAAAAGGGAAATAATTCCCTGCATTGTACACAACTACAATTCAATAAAATTTAGTATCAACACCAGAAGGAGCCCTAGTAACTAAATGAACTCATAGAGATTAAACAACAAAGTCCTGAATAATGAATGGGTCAAAGGAAAAATTGAGAAAGAAACATAAGTATTCCTGGAATTAAACAAAACAGACAATACAACAGAAAAAAACCCTCTGGAACACATTAAATCTACTCCTAAGAGGGAAATTTATAACTCTAAGTGCCTACATTAGAAAACAGAAAGAGCACTTACTTAACATTGCAACTCAGGATACTTGAAAGACAACAACAAATGAAACCCAAATCCAACAGACAAGAGGAAATAACAAAAATCAGATAAGAGATTAATGAAATAGAAACAAAGAAAAGAATCAATGAGTTCAAGAGTTGGTTCTTTGCTCTCTCTCTCTCTCTCTCTCTGCCCCCCCCCCTTTTTTTGAGACAGGATCTCCCTTTTAGTCCCACCTGCCCTGGAACTCTCTAAATAGACCAGGTTGGCCTTGAACTTAGAGATTTTCCTGCCTCTGCATCCCAAGTGCTGGGATTAAAGGTGTGTGCTGCCATGCCCTGCAAGTGTTGGTTCTTTTTTAAAATTTATGTATTTTTATGTGTATGAGTGCACTGTCTGCATGTAGGTTGGTGCACCCGTGTCATGCAAAGCCACAGAGTTCAGAAGAGGGCATCAGATTCCCCTGGAACTAGAGTCAAAGATGGTTCTTAGCTGCCATATGGGTACAGGGAATCAAACCCAGGTCCTCTGCAAGAGCAGTCGGTGCTCTCAAATGCTGAGCCATCTCTCCAGCCCCAAGTGTTGGTTCTTTGAAAGGATAAACAAGACAGACTTTTAGCCCAGTCAATAGAAAGAAAGCGTAACTGAAAATCAACAAAATTAGAGATGGAAGGGGAAACATCACAACTGACAACAAAAAGATACAGATTATTATATGGGAATACTTTAAAAACATGTTCCAGCTGAGAGTGGTGGTGTACATCTTTAATCCCAGCACTCCAGAGGCAGAGTTAGGTGGATCAGTCACATGCAGATGGATCTCTGTGAGTTCAAGGCCAGCCTGGTGTACAGAGCCAGCTCCAGGCCAGCTAGGACTAAAGAAAGACCCTTCTCAAAAAGACCAAAAAACAAACAAACAAACAAAAAAGTCCATATGTTCCATTAAATTTGAAAAACTAAAGGAAATGAATGAATATCTAAAATCATGGGAATCACCATACCTTAACCAAGAAGAGATCAACAGATTAAACAAACCTATAACATATAAGGAAATTGAAACAGTAATACAAAACCTCCCAACTAAAAAAAGCCAAGGCCTACATGGATTTACAACAGAATTCTATAAGACATTTAAAGAGGCCCTACAATCAATATTACTTGTTACTCAAAATGATAGCAACTGAAGGGAATCTCCCAAATTGCTTTTTAAAATTTTTAATTTTAATTTTTATTTATTTTTGTATGTGTATGAATGTCCTGTCTGCATGTAGGTTTGTGTACCCCTGTTGTGCAATGCCTCAGAGGTCAGAAGAGGGTGTCAGATTCCCCTGGAACTGGAGTTCTCTTGGAATTGGAATTACAGATGGTTCTTAGCTGCCATGTGGGTGCTGGGGATCGAATCCGGGTCCTCTGCAAGAGCAGTCGATGCTCTTAACTGCTAGGCTATCTCTCCAGTCCCCCAAATTCCTTCTATGAAGCCAGCATGCTTGCACTTATTCCAGAGATGCACGGCTGGTTCCGTATATATAAATCAATAAATACCATAAATCATATAAATGGACTCAAAGACAAAACCCACATGGTCATCTCGATTGATAGAGAAAAGGTCTTTGATGAAATTCAACATGCCTTTATATTTAAAGTCTAAGAGGGAACTGGGCTGGAGGGAACATTCCTTTACATAAGTAAAGCTATACATAACAAACCTACAGCCAATATAATTCTAAATGGAGACAAATTAGAAGCATTCCCCTTAAAGTTAGGAACCTGGCAGGGCTGCCAACTATCTCCACTCTTTTTCAATATAGTGCTTAAAACTCTTGCTAGAGCAATAAGACAAAAGAAGCAAATTTAAAGACTACTTGGAAAAGAAGACATCAAACTATCCCTTTTTGCAGATGATATGGTATTATACCTCAGGGATACCAAAAAATTCTACCAGAAAACTCCTAGAAACGATTAACAATTTCAGTAAAGTAGCAGGTTACAAAATTAATCTACAAAAATAAATACCCTTTCTATTTGCCAATAACAAGCAGTTGGAGACAGAATACATGGAAAACCTCCCACTTACAGTAGCCTCAACAAACAAACAAAGAAAAAAAAATCTCAGTACGAACCTGACCACTGACATTAAAGATCTCTAAAATGAAAAATTTAAGTCTTTGAAGAAGAACATTGAAGAAGACACCAGAAGATTGAAGGAGTTCCCATGGTCATGGGTTGGAAGAATTAATATTGTAAAAATGAACATGCTACCCAAATTAATATAGAGAGTCAATGCTATACAAATCAAAATCCCCATGACTTTCTTCACAGAATTAGAAAAACAAAATCCCAAAATTAATATAGAGTCCCAAAAGACCCCAGATAGCCAAAGTAACCCTGAGCACAAAGAATAATGCAGGGGGGGATTACTACAACAGATTTCAAACTATATTACAGAGCTATAGTCATAAAGATAGCATGGTTCAGGTGCAAAAATAGCCCCACAGATCAATGGAATAAAATTGAAGACCCAAACTTGAGGACATGCAATTTCAGCAGAATGACATTTGACAAAGGAGCCAAGAACAATCAATGGAGTAAAGGCAGTATCTTCAGCAAATGGTGCTGGCAAAACTGTATCATCACTAGCAGAAGAATAAAACTAAACGCCTACCTTTCACCTTGCATAAAAGACATTTCTAAATGGATCAAAGGCCTCAATGTGAAACCTGAAACTCTGAAAATGTTAGAAGAAAACATTGGCAGTAACCTACAGGGTATAAGTGTAGGAAAAGTCTTTCTAAATCAGACAGCAGTTATGCAGGAAATAAGTTAAGAAATCACCAAGTGGGAACTCTTTAAACTAAAAAGCTTCTGTACAGCAAAAGAATCAAATAATTGGAGAGAAAACCCAAAGAGTGGGAGGAAATAGTCACCAGTGACATATGGCAAAAGTTTAACACCCACAGTATATAAATTACTCAAAAAACAAAGGACCAAGAAACAAATGACCCTATTAAAAGATGGGCTAAAGATCTGAGCAGATACTTCTCAAAAGCAGAAGTAAAAATGGCTAAGAAACATCTTAAAAGTGTTCAATATTGTCAGTAATTATGGAAATGCAAACTGGAACCACTTTAAGAATTCATCTTACCTCACTCAGTAAGACTATGATCAAGAAAACAAATATCAAATACTGGAAAGGTTGTCAGGAAAGGGGGACACTCATTCACTGCTGGTGGAAATTTGTGCAAATTAGTGCAAATCCTATGGAAAGCAGTGTGGAAAATTCTGAAAAGACTAAAAATGAACCTACCATTTGTATACCCAAAGGATGCATCCTATTGCAGAGATATGTGCACACCCGTGTTTCTTGCTCCTTTTTCACAACAGCTAAGAGCTGGAAGCAACCTAAGTGTCCCTTAACTGATGAGTGGATAATGAAAATGTGGTACATTTACACAATGGAGTTCTATGCAGTGGTTAAGAAAGATGACATCATGAAATGTGTGGGTAAATGGATGGAACTAGAAGCTGTTATGCTAATTAAGGTAACAAAGAGTCAGAAAAACAAATGCATATGCTGTTCCTCATTTGTGGATCCTAGCAGCAAATTCTTATAAGTATATACCCTGACATAACTGAAGAAACCAGGTAAATGAAAAGGAACCTGGAAGGGAAAGGGAAAGAGGAAACCTGAGACAGAAGGCCAGTAGGTGACAGGTCTTACTAAGGGAGTAATGGATAAGTCATGGTATCTAAATGGGAGGGAGTGGAAAGGTTATAGAAGGAAAGGGGGTGATGGGGGATGTAGGGAGACAAGAGAACTGGGAACATAGGAGACTGCCAGTATCAAGTGAGAAATGGAGATAATGTAAATGGAGAAGGCATGGAGAAGACATGGAGGGAAGGCTAGAAACGTAAGGGGAGAGAGGAGGGATGAATAATGTCATGTTAAGGGAAAAAAAACCTGAGAAAATCATATTAGTCTAACAATCTATTGAAAAAGTTCACATATATTATCTCTTCATGAATCCACATGCAAATATGAAGGCTGTATATCAAGACACAGTACCAGACAGGAGAAAACTTCCTTTGAGTTATTTGCCAAGGTAATTGAAGAGATGACCCCAAATTACATGGGCTGTTGTCAAAGCCCTTGATTGCCTCCCAGAAACTGAAGGTAAGACTCTATTGCTAAGGACAGGACATACTTCAGAGACCAGATCTTGAGCAATGGAACTGGATCTGACATGGAAGCTATCACCCCTGAAAGCTAGCTCTCATAGCAGTGGAGAGCACTATGCAAGTCACTAAGGGAGATCATCAATAGATGGTCCAACATCAGCCTCAAGACCAAATATCGATTTCAGTGACAAGTACAGAATATGACTTGGTACGATAGCAGCACTTCTATCTTGGGGGAAATGAAAGGCTAACTAATTGAACCTAAAGTCCAGTCAGAGGGAACAAAAAGTATCATTGATGTGTGATATGCTTAACAGCCAAATGTACACATCTCGAGAGGTCACAGATCTTAGATGACTAAACAAGGTAGACACCTCCCTAGGAAAAGTTAATATTTTACTCATTACAAAGGAAGCATCCTTCTATTTACAGATAAATATCCCAGACACGATTCAGAAAAGCTTCATTTGCTCCAGATGTGAATAGTACAGAGTCCCACAACTGGAAACACACTGACGTGGTCTGTGAATGGCTCATGCCTAGGTGACACAAGACTCAAGCATCATAGAACAAGGACCAAGAAAGCATTAACTGTAGTTAAAGAAGCTCCATGAATCAGGAGACCAGGAACCCAAAAGGGCCTGAATGGAAAAACCATGAAGAATAGGAGTC
The DNA here is from genome assembly GCA_009823505.1 of Rhizomys pruinosus. Taxonomy (NCBI): domain Eukaryota; kingdom Metazoa; phylum Chordata; class Mammalia; order Rodentia; family Spalacidae; genus Rhizomys; species Rhizomys pruinosus. The sequence continues at coordinate 114,503 of VZQC01000403.1, forward strand.
TCCAGAGTGTGGTTCCATAGACAGGCTGCCTATATTCAATTTCACCTACCCAGGACTCAGGAAACATTGCTAAAGAGGGTGTGGAAAGATTTTAAGAGCCAGGGAGGTGATGCATGACCAAGTGGATATGAATCCTATAAGCTCTTGGGACCTGGTTCATATGAACCTACAGCATTGGTATCACCATGCACAAAACCCATGCAAGCTCAGCTGGACAAAACCCAGCACAGAAATGTAGAAATGGGTAGCAGTGCCCAATCATGGCTGAGGAAATAATGGCAGCAGATGATGGTAAGGTAAGACTTAGCTTCTTCAGAAAAGAGACCACAGGCTAACTAGACCTCAGGGGAGGAGCTGGCACTGGGGAATGAGCAGGCAGAGTAATTTGGTACAATGGACTCTAGTAAGAACAAGACAAGGTGTGACCTAAAGGGAGAGGTGATTGTGGGAGGGGGCCAAAGGAGAAGCTCGTATAACTGGCATTAAGATTGACTGAAAAATTATGTATGACACACATAAAAAATTCAATAAAAATGTAATGCAAAAAAAAACCATTTACATATTGTGGGAATGGAACTTTGTGTGTGGTTTGAAGTGAGAAATTGTAAGACCTGTCCCAGGAGGTCTCCAGTTATCTGATATCTCTGTGGGCTTCCAGAGTAATCTGTAGGTGGAAGATTCGGGATATTACAATGATTCTTGCTTTGCCCTATCTCTGCAAAATTCCAGGCCCCTTCTCTTGAGGTATTGAGCAGAATGTCACACCTCTTGTTACCTGTTGCACAAACCAGTGTTCTGCAGCCCCCAGATCAGAACCAAGTTGGCTCACCTCTCCCTTCTGCCAGCTTCCCACTTCCTTGCCCAAAGCACAGTAGTCTTAAATATATAGACAGTGTGTGGAAGGCGGTCACACGTGACTCAAAGACACTGACCCGACAACATATAACTATCTTCTTCAACTGAACAGAATATCACAAGAATGTTTTATAAAGTTCTGTTAAATGTTTGAACTCCACTTATTTGAGGGAGGTTGACCACCACAACAGTGGCATGAGTGAGCTGTCACAGAAGAAACTACTCCTTAGTACAATAAAATCAAAATAGAAGAATTGTATTTTTTTTTGACACCAGATCTTTAGTAACTGGAGCTGGCTTCAAAGTTGGTACTACATAGGAGAGGCTGGACTTGAACTTTAGATCCTCCTGACTTCAACCTTGTAGTGCAGGGATAGTAGGCATATACCTTAACTCCTTTTTAACAATGTTTTAAGTTAAATTTTTGACTTTAGCCTACAGATATGGCTTAGTGTTTAAGGACACATACTGAAGGGCTACGGAGTTGTGAATGGAGTGTCTTGTTTGCTGGAGTTTGAAGTGGGCATGTGGAAGGAAGGAGTAAGAGGAAGAGGAGGAGGGCAGGGAGAAGACAGGAGGGGAAAAGCCAGAGAGGTGAGCAGGAAGAAACAGTGGTGGAAGGGGGAGCATGGAGAGGACAGAGGAAGAGAGGGGAGGGGGGAAAGGAGGGGAAGATGAGAGGGGACTGGTTTTGTTAGCCTAGGGATCCAAGACAACATGTGTGTGTGAGGTGGAGTGTCACCCAGGGGAGGACAGAACTTTGCCTGTGCAACAATGTCAACAGATGTGTGCCTGGCCAATGCTGAGCTTAGAGTGGTATCAAGTCTCTTCAAAGGACAGGGTACCCTCAGACAAGTTTCCAATGAACTCTGACTCCTCCTCCCCTCATGAGGCAGTAGCAGTTCCTCCTAATTAAAGCATCTGGCATAGTTGGGCTTGAAAGGGTATCTTGCCCTCAGGGCTTTTGTATCAATGAACAATGTCCCCCACTGACACTTTCTGCCTGATTTCTTTTTAAAAAAATATTTATTCTTATTTGCATAAGTGTTTTAATTGATGAAAAAGGTCAACAGAGCCCCCATGAGGATGCTGGGAAAGAACTCAGGTCCTCCAGAAGAACAGCATGTGCTCTTAATGCCAGAGCCACAACTCCTGACCCTGATCTGGTTTAATGAATACTAAAAGTATCCCATTAAAGGCTCCTACATTTTCCTTGTATATGTCCCCTTGGTACTCTTTGTAGTTTGCCCTGGATTTCCCTGAGGCCCAGGAGGATGGGCAGATGTCTCTGGGGTGAAGTCCGCTCCATGGTGTAGAGTATCTTCCACCGAATGTCATCAACTCTGGGACTGGGAGGGGAAGACCAACTTGGAGAAAACTCAGGACATGTATTTGTGCATCCAAGAAAATTCCTTGTAGTCTTCAATTTCAAAGGCTTTCTTTGTAGTAAGATTGTGCATTTTCCCTGTGTAATGTTGTCAGAAACTTCTTTGTTTAGGTGGATGTTGTCTAACTTCTCCCTGTTCTGCCCAAACCACTATTTTTGTGGTTTATAGCACCAGAATCAGCTCCTTCTGAGTCATTTCAATCTCCCTCTTTCCAGCATTTTATCAGCATTTAACTTGGGTCCCAGGCTGGAAAGAATGGGCTGGAAATTCAAGTGGAAGGGTTTCTGTGTGTGTGTAAATTTCTTAAGTGAATCTTTGTGCATTTCAAATACTGTCTCAGTCAATCTTCAATGTCAGTATACCCCCTTTACCACTGACAGAAGGAATTCTTTCATACTCATAGAACCTTACTGTTCAGATTTAACTGATTACCAAAGGCTGGTGCACCCAACCTCAGAGACCCTCTTTCCTCAGAGACCCAAATTATTTGTAAATGGGTCCTCCTGTGTAATTCCAGGCAAAAGGCATAATAGATAGTCTGTGATGAATGCAGTCTAATTAATCCAACAGTCAGAGGCAGATGGATCTCCGTGAGATTGAGGCTTGCCTTGTCTATATAGTGAGCTCCAGTCCAGGTAGACCAAGAGTGAGACCATTCCAAAGTATCCAAGGGGACTGATTATTCTGAGGTGGCTGACAGAAATATCTAGTGGGTATTGTACAGCATCTTCCTAACTGGGTGGGAAATTTCCCTCTGCCAATACTACAACTAACTCTGTAACAAAAACACTCCTAAGGTCAATAGTTCCAAGATTTGGGTTAATATACGAAGACTGAGAGATGGCCTAGCGGTTAAGAGCACTGACCGCTCTTGCGGAGGACCCGGGTTCGATCCCCAGCACCCACATGGTGGCTCAGAACCGTCTGTAACTCCAATTCCAGGAGAACTCCAGTTCCAGGAGAATCCGACACCCTCTTCTGACCTCCGCGGCATTGCACAACACGGGTGCACAAACCTGCATGCAGACTGTACACTCATACACATAACTAACTAAATAAAAAAAAAAGACTGAGAAAAACAGAAGATATAAAAAAATATTTTACTGCCTCTATTCTAAAATAACTAATGGAATCAGTAGATATTGACTGGATCTATCACACCCCTTGTCACCCTCCACACTGCGGTAACTGTGAAACAGTGAACTGAATGCTCAAATAAAAGGAAACAATGCTGACAGAACACACAAGGCCCATGCAGACTCTATCAGACAAAAACCCATCCTAGATCGGGGGAAACAGGAAGCAGGCCCTAAGCCTAGCCAAGGAACTATTGGTAAATAATTACTGCAGATGAGGGAGAGTTGATCTTCTTTCCAGGAGTGACTGTAGATAGGCAGACTAGACTACAGAAGATGAACTTGTACCAAGCATCATCTGGGTACATATGCTTCACTGGATAGAATTACACAAATATGACAGAATTCATGAAATCTGGTGGGGGGACACTACTGAGAGGATGGGGAGGGGGTCTATATTTGAATAAGATCTATTACATGGAATGCACAAAAACTAAAAACCAAAAAGTCTTTAAACAACAAATTATTAACTTAATTTTTGAGACTAAATGGCCTTGGACTGAGTGTTTGGCAAACAGTCCTGAAAAAGACCTAGGATTTTCCTGTCTGAAATGCTACATGGATCAACAGACCTGGGAAGAGCCCCTGACCTTCCACCATGGAGAATAAGATCAACTTCTCAAAAATTATGTGCTGGCCTGACCTAACTCTGGTTTCTCTTAGGTTACAAGGCTTTCTCTTCCAGCCCTCTCCACTGCCAGCCAGCCACAAAGATGCCAGGGCCACACAGATAATGACAGAAACCCTTCTACTTAACTTTCTAGCCCATTCTTTCCTGCCTGGAACCCGAGTTAAATGCTGCTAAAATGCTAGAAAGAGGAAAAGGTGGAAATTATTTAGGAGCAGATTCTGGTATTATAAACCACAGAAATAGCAGTTTGGGCAGAGGGGAAGAAAAGTTGGAAACAGTCCAGTCAAATGCAGAAGGTTGCTGACAATATTACACAAAGAAAATACACAATCTTACCACAAAGAACCCCTTTGAAATGGAAGAAGACATAGCCCGGCATGGTGGTGCATGCCTTTAATCCTACCACTCAGGAGACAGAGGCAGGCGGATATCTGTGAGTTCAAGGCCAGCCTGGTCTACAGAGTGAGTTCCAGGACAGCTGGGGCTACAGAGACCCTGTGTCGAAAAGAACAAAAAGAAAGAAAAAAAGAAGAAAAAAAAAAAGAAAAATAGAAATGGAAGACTACAAAAAAGAGTTTGTAGTCTTTTTATTATGGGAAAAAATAATAGCCAACTTAGAAACGAATGTAACAAAAACACGGTCTAATCCAACATTGGGATCAAATACTCTCTCAGTGTATGAAATAAAAGAAACTGTCAGGAAAGAGTGGCAGGGATGGGAGAAGCTCATGTGGTCTAGTTCCCACTGAGATGGACCTCCCCAGCCCTAGGAATGGGATGCTTGGTCTTCACTTCTCAAAGGACATGACCTGGGGAAACCCATCTTGAAAATTCCTGTCCTTTATGTTCCTTGACACAAAAGGCCTGAGGTAAGACATACCCTTCAAACCCAACTATTCCAACTCCTTAGATCTGCTGTAACTACAACACCTGCAACAAAAGAGGAGAAGGAATCAGAATTCATTAGAAACTTGTCTGATAAGGGCTTCCTTTCCTTTAAGGAAACCTGACACCACATCAACGGGAGAAATGCCAGGGCACATATCTCTTGACATTGTGGTGGACTATTACTGGAGGCCTGACTGTCCAGTTGGGGTGGGCCTTGTGGTTCTGCCTTACTAGGTCTTCCTTTCACTATTGCCTAACAAGGTTACTCAAGCTTAACCTCAACTGTCTCACAGACAAAGGGACCCTGACTCTAAGTGGGTCATTTGACACTCATGTGGATATAAATTCTTAGAATGGAGCACCCAATGAGTTTAAGGTTAGAAACCAAATAGCAGCAGGACTTGAGTCAGTGCTCTTCTGGCGATTTACCATAAATGAGATTCCAGACTGGAAAACATGCATACAAACTATACACACACACAGGCACATTAGCTATTATATATTATAGCTAACACAGATTTGTGCATTTCACTAGAGACAATATAAACTGTACTGAAGATCAACTGGATGTCATTAGTAAGTGGCATGGGAAAATAAACTATCCCTAAGCATATTACCAGGAGAAAGGTGTGTATGATGATAGGTGGTCAGTGCTGTCCTTTCATTCCTCATAATACAGCATCTGTTGGCAACATTACAACGGCTCTTCAGGCACAAACTGTTTGGTCCAATGAGCTACCTCAAAATTCAAAATAAATTATCCCTTTTCTGATCTTAAGGAACAGTTGTTTGCCAAGTAGAAAGGTAAAGACCTCCTATGTATAGTCCCAGGACTCATGACCAAAGCTGGCTGTTGTATAATCCCATACATGGGTGATTAATTGACAATTAATTGAAACAGTGACAACTGAAAAAATTCCTACATCTTTTCACAATTTGTTAGTAATGAGAACCTCAGAGACGGAAAGTTTGGCAAGGCTAAGTGAATTTTAAAAACTTAAATGGTATTGTAAATGAGGGGGATGTCTTGGAAAATGCCAATGAATTTGCATTAAATGTTTAACACAGAAAGAGAATACCAAGTGTAAGAAAATCTATCAAGATAACATAGGCAAAATGCCTGCAAGTCAATATTTTTCTGTGATCAATGTAGGTACTCAAGATTATATCCTGTGCTCAATGTCATATCCTGTTCTCAAGAGCTGAACCTTGCTTATCAACTATGCTCTTTTGTGCTCAACCATGTAAGAATGGGAGGCCAAAACTCTGATCATTCAGAATTAGGCAAAGAGTCCTTGGCCTCGGGATTAAAAACCCAGTTGAAGCTCTGCCTAATGTACTTTCCTGTCTCACTTAATGTTGGGTTACACCCTTTTGTAAAGTGAAGCATTTCTAACACTAGCACATAATAAACACCCAGTTCACTAAAGAGGGAGACTATTATTTGGTAACACCGGATGGATTTTATCTGGCAGTACTTTTTTTTTTAATCTGGCAGGCTTTTTGCCTGTATCCTTCTCTATAAGAACAAGAAGTAGCGACTGGAGGGATGGCTCAGACCATAATAGTGTGTACTACCTCTTCACAGGAACTGAGTTCCATTCCCAGCACATGTGGGGCAACTCACAAGTGCCTATGACTCCAGCACCACGTATATTGCATGTGTCCTCAGTCACCTGACATAAGGACACAACCCCACAAATACACCCCATTCCACACAATTTAAGAAACTTTAAAAAATCAAAAAATAAATGGGGACTGGAAAGTTGGCTCATTGGTTAAGGCACTTGGTGCTCCCAAGGGAACCTGGGTTTGGTTGACAGCACCCATATGGTGGAACAACTGTCCATAACTTGTTTCAGGGGATCTAACACTGCCTTCTCTCCTCTGAGACACTGTATGTATGGGTGCATTTGCATTCATGGAGAAAAAACACTCATATGCACATGATAAAAATAAAAAAATAACAGAGAACCATAAGTAGGTCCTCTGAGGAAAAGTTGGCATGATTTTTTTTTAAGAGAAGGAAAGAACATGAGATGCTTTACTCTGTTACACTATGTGATTTGGGATATGCACACCCTGTTCTTGTAATGATGCACTTTAACCTGCACCTACTATGCACACTGGCTTGTCTCCAAACAATGCAGCTAGCAACCTCAGAACCCCTGAACTCTCACCTGCATCAGGTTAGACATACACCCCTGTCTGAACTATGGTATAGGATTCCCTGCCCCCAGTAACATCAAATTTAGATAATTCCTATTGACTTATATTCAAATGACTTTAGGTATGAGGAATGTAGGACCAATCCAGGCTCAACTGGCTTAGGGAGAATCACTTATTTATTTCCACATTCCTGGTCTCTCTAAGAGCTCAATTCTTTACTAAATATGAAGCCATAGAATAGATTAGAGAGGGATATACTGTCAACACTGACAGCAGGCCCATGACTGTGGACCACTCAAGGCTGAATTATTGTATGGAGCTTCTTTTTTTATGTACCCAGATGACCCTTGGTGCTAGTTCATCCACTGCAGTCTAGTCCACCTATCTACAGTCACTCCTGGAAAGAAGATCAACTCTCCCTCATCTGCAGTAATTATTTACCAATAGTTCCTTGACTAGGCTTAGGGGCTGCTTCCTGTTCTAGGATGGGTTTTGTCTGATAGAGTCTGCATGGGCCTTGTGTATTCTGTCAGCATTGTTTCAAGTTCCTTTTGTTTAAGCGTTCAGTTCACTTTTTCATTTTATTTTTTTTACATATATTATTTTTGTACAAGATTATGTTACAAATAGAAACTAGAAGCGTATCCCACTCTCAACCCCCCGTCCCACCAGATTCACCCTTTCAGTCCTATGATGAAGTATTTTCTGTTGTTGGTTTTATTGTTCTTTCCATTATGTATCACTCCCAACAAGAAATGTTTACAACTAGGTTATTGGTGCTAGCATCCACCGATGAGGGTTGCCATTCGTCATTTGTTTTTATGGGACTGTGTTACTTCACTTAACATAATATCTTCCAGTTCCATCCATTTACCTGCAAAGTTCATGATGTTGTCTTTTTTTACTGCTGCATAGAACTCCATTGTGTACATGTACCACATTTTCGCAATCCACTCATCACTTGAGGGGCATTTGGGTTGGTTCCAGCTTTTTGCTATTGTTAACAGAGCTGCAATAAACATAGCTGTGAATGTGTCTCTGTGGTAAGAAGAGTCTTGTGGGTATATACCCAGGAATGGTATGACTGGGTCAGGTGGTAAGCTCATTTTGAGTCTTCCAAGTGTTCTCCACACTCCTTTCCATAGTGGCTGTACAAGGTTACATTCCCACCAGCAATGGATGAGTGTTCCCCTTTCCCCACAACCTCTCTAGCACTTGGTATCATTTGTTTTCTTGATCCTAGCCAGTCTTATCAGAGTGAGAGGATATCTTAAAGTGGTTTTAGTTTGCATTTCCTTAATTATTATTGATGTTGAACACTCTTTAACATGTTTCTCAGCTATCTCTAATTCCTCACTTGTGAAGTCTCTTTTCAGCTCTTTGTGCCATCTTTTGAGTGATTCATTTGTTTTCTTTCTTCTTTGTTTTTTGAGTAGATTATATAGGTTGGAAATCAATGCTTTGTCAGATGTATCTGTGGTGAAGGTTTCCTCCCACTCTGTGGGTTTTCTCTTCACTTCTTTGATTGTTTCTTTTGATGTACAGAAGCTTTTGATGAGGTCCCATTTGTCAATTGTTGACCTTAATTCTTGCGCAGCTGCTGTCTGATTTAGGAAGTCTTTTCCTACACCTATGTCTTGTATTCTGCTGCCAACTTTGTCTTCTATTGCGTTCAGTTTGGGGTTTCACGTTGAGGTCTTTGATCCATCTGGAGTTGACATTTGTAGAGGGTGAGAGGTAGGGGTTTTATTTCATTCTTCTACAAGTGGTGATCCAGTTTTTCGAACACCACTTGCTGAAGATGCTGTCTTTCCTCCATTGTGTCGTCTTGGACCCTTGTCAAATATGAGGTGGCTGAAATTGTATGTGCTCAAGTTTGGATCTTCAGTTTTGTTCCATTGGTCAACAGGTCTGTTTTTGTGCCAGTACCAAGCTGGTGTTATGACTATAGCCCTGTAGTCAGTTCACTTTTTCACAATTACCCCAGTATGAAGGGTGACAAGGAGTGTGATAGGCCCTTTTAATGTCTACTGATTCCAATAGTAATTTTAGGATAGTNCCTCCCATCCTTTTGCCCCTCCCCTCTCTTCCTCTGTCCTCTCCATGCTCCCCCTTCCACCACTGTTTCTTCTTGCTCACCTCTCTGGCTTTTCCCCTCCTGTCTTCTCCCTGCCCTCCTCTTCTTCCTCTTACACCTTGCACATGCCCACTTCAAGCTCCAGAAAACAAGACACTCCATTCACAACTCCGTAGCCCCTCAGTATGTGTCCTTAAACACTAAGCCATATCTGTAGGCTAAAGTCAAAAATTTAACTTAAAACATTGTTAAAACGGAGTTAACATATATGCCTACTATCCCTGCACTACAAGGTTGAAGTCAGGAGGATCTAAAGTTCAAGTCCAGCCTCTCCTATGTAGTACCAACTTTGAAGCCAGCTCCAGTTACTAAAGATCTGGTGTCAAAAAAACAACACAATTCTTCTATTTTGATTTTATTGTACTAAGGAGTAGTTTTTTCTGTGACAGCTCACTCATGCCACTGTTGTGGTGGTCAACCTCCCTCAAATAAGTGGAGTTCAAACATTTAACAAAACTTTATAAAACATTCTTGTGATATTCTGTTCAGTTGAAGAAGATATATAGTTATATGTTGTTGGGTCAGTGTCTTTGAGTCACGTGTGACCATCTTCCACACACTGTCTATATATTAAAGACTACTGTGCTTTGGGCAAGGAAGTGGGAAGCTGGCAGAAGGGAGAGGTGAGCCAACTTGGTTCTGATCTGGGGGCTGCAGAACACCGGTTTGTGCAACAGGTAACTAGAGGTGTCACATTCTGCTCAATACCTCAAGGGAAGGTGCCTGGAATTTTGCAGAGATAGGGCAAAGCAAGAATCATTGTAATAGCCCGAATCATCCACCTACAGATAACTCTGGAAGCCCACAGAGATATCAGATAACTGCAGACCTCCTGGGACAGGTCTTACAATTTCTCACTTCAAACCACTCACAAAGTTCCATTCCCACAATATGTAAATGTTTTTTTTTTTTTGCATTATATTTTTATTGAATTTTTTATGTGTGTCATACATAATTTTTCAGTCAGTCTTAATGCCAGTTATACCAGCTTCTCCTTTGGCTCCCTCCCACAATAACCTCTCATTTCAGGTCACACCTTGTCTTCTTCTTACTGGAGTCCATTGTACTAAATTACTCTGCCTGCTCATTCCCCAGTGCCAGCTCCTCCCCTGAGGTCTAGTTAGCCTATCTGGGGTCTCTTTTCTGAAGAAGCTAAGTCTTACCTTACCACCATCTGCTGCCAGTATTTCCTCAGCCATGATTGGGCATTGCTACCCATTTCTAAATTTCTATGCTGGGTTTTGTCCAGCTGAGCTTGCATGGGTTTTGTGCATGGTGATACCAATGTTGTAGGTTCATATGAACCAGGTCCCAAGAGCTTATAGGATTCATATCCACTTGGTCATGCATCACCTCCCTGGCTCTTAAAATCTTTCCACACCCTCTTTAGCAATGTTTCCTGAGTCCTGGGTAGGTGAAATTGAATATAGGCAGCCTGTCTATGGAACCACATTCTGGAGACTCCTATTCTTCATGGTTTGTCCATTCAGGCCCTTTTGGGTTCCTGGTCTCCTGTTTCATGGACCTTCTTTAACTACAGTTGATGCTTTCTTGGTCCTTGTTCTATGATGCTTGAGTCTTGTGTCACCTTGGCATGAGCCATTCACAGACCACGTCAGTGTGTTTCCAGTTGTGCGACTCTGTACTATTCACATCTGGAGCAAAAGAAGCTTTTCTGAATCGTGTCTGGGATATTTATCTGTAAATAGAAGGATGCTTCCTTTGTAATGAGTAAAATATTAACTTTGCCTAGGGATGTGTCTACCTTGTGGAGTCATCTAAGATCTGTGACCTCTCGAGATATGTACATTTGGCTGTTAACCATATCACACATCAATGATACTTTTTTTTTCCCTCCGACTGGGCAGTAGGTTCAATTAGTTAGCCTTTCATTTCCCCCAAGATAGAAGTGCTGCTATTGTACCGAGTCATATTCTGTACTTGTCACTGAAATCGATATTTGGTCTTGAGGCTGATGTTGGACCATATATTGATGATCTCCCTTAGTGACTTGCATAGTGCTCTCCACTGCTATGAGAGCTAGCTTTCAGGGGTGATGGCTTCCAAGTCAGATCCAGCTCCATTGCTCAAGATCCGGTCTCTGAAGTATGTCCTNAATAAAGAATGATTTTTTAAAAAGGAACTTTCAGGGCCCGGAAAAACAGAAAAACTGTCAGCAAAGGGAAAGACATTGTTCCTTGATAACAAAAAGCCCCTTTGAGGGCAAAAGATCAACCTTTCAAAATCCCCAAAACTATTCAGCTCCTTAATTAGGAGTTAAGAGTCAACTGGCGAACTGCCTCATGAGGGCGGAGGTCGGGTTTCAATGGGAAAAGGAAAACTTTTCTGAGGGGTTCTTCTTTCCTTTGAAAGAGACAGGGGACACCACTCTAAGCTTCAGCATTGGGCCAAGCACAACCATCTGTTGCCGTTGTTGCACAGGCAAAAGCTTCTGTCCTCCCCTGGCTGCCCCTTCACCTTTCACAACAATCATTTCTGTCTTGGATTATTGTAGGCTTACCAATACTAGGCTCTCTCTCACCTCCCCATCCTTCTTTCCCCCCTCCCCCTCTCTTCCTCTGTCCTCTCTTCCTTCTCCCCCTTCCACCCCACTGTTTCTTCCTTGGCCTCCCTCTTTGGCTTTTCCCCTCCTGTCTTCTCCCTGACCTCCTCCTCTTGTTCTTACTTCTTGTGTATGCCCACTTCAAACTCCAACAAACAAGACACACCATTCACAACTCCATAGCCCCTCAGTATGTGTTCTTAAACATATCTCTAAGCTAACGTCAAAAATTCCATATCTCTAGGCTAATGTCAAAAATTTCACTTAAAACATTGTTAACAAGGAGTTAAGGTATATGCCTATTATTCCTGTACTACCAGGTTGAAGTCAGGAGGATCTAAAGTTCAATCCAGCCTCTCCTATGTAGTACCAACTTTGATGCCAGCTCTAATTACTAAAGACCTGGTGTCAAAAAAAATGCAAATTTTCCAGGTATTTTGGTTTTATTGTACTAAGGAGTAGATTTTTCTGACAGTTCACTCATACCACTGTTGTGGTGGTCAAACTCCCTCTAGTTGTTGAAGTGGATATTTGGTCTTGAGGCTGATGTTGGACCATCTATTGATGATCTCCCTTAGTGACTTGCATAGTGCTCCCCACTGCTATGAGAGCTAGCTTTCAGGGGTGGTGGTTTCCAAGTCAGATCCAGCTGCATTGCTCAAGATCCGGTCTCTGAAGTATGCCCTGTCTTTAGCAATAGTCTTAACTTCAGGTTCTGGGAGGCAATCAAGGGCTTTGGCAACAGCACATGTAATTTGGGGTTGTCTCTTCAATTACCTTGGCAAATAAGTCAAAGGAAGTTTTCTCCTGTCTGATACTGTGTCTTGATATGCAGCCTTCATCTTTTCATGTGGACCCATGTAGAGGTATTATATGTGTAATTTTTCAACTGATGTTAGACTAATGTGATTTTCTCAGGGTTTTTTCCCCCTAGCATGACAGTATTCATCTCTCCTCTCTCCCTTTACCTTTCTAGCCTTCCCTCCATGTCTTCTCCATGCCTTCAACATTTAAAGTATCTCCATTTCTCCCTCGACACTGGCTGTCTCCTATGGCCCCACTTCTCTTGTGTTCCCCCCATCATCCCCTCTCCTTCTCTAACCCTCCCATTTAGATACCATGACTTATCCATTCCTCCCTTAGTACGACCTGTCACCTACCGGCCTTCTGTTTCAGGTTCCCTCTTTCCCTTTCCCTTCCAGGTTCCTGTTCATTTGCATGGTTTCTGCATTTACATCAGGGTATATACTTATATATAGAACTTGGTGCTAGGATGCAGAAATGAGGGACAGCATATGTCATTTGTTTTTCTGACTCTTTTTACCTTAATTAGCATAACACCTTCTATTTCCATCCATTTACCCACACATTTCATGATGTCATTTTTCTTTACCACTGCATAGAACTCCATTGTGTAAATGTACCACATTTTCATTATCCACTCATCAGTTGAGAGACACTTAGGTTGCTTCCAGCTCTTAGCTATTGTGAAAAAGCAGCAAGAAACATGGATGTGCACATATTTCTGCAATAGGATGCATCCTTTGGGTATACAAATGGTAGGTTCATTTTTAGTCTTTTCAGAGTTTTCCACACTGCTTTCCATAGGATTTGCACTAATTTGCACAAATTTCCACCAGCAGTGAATGAGTGTCCCCCTTTCCAGACAACCTCTCTAGTATTTGATATTTGATATTTGTTTTCTTGATGATTTCATGATCATAGACAGTCTTACTGAGTGAGGTAAGATGAAATCTTAAAGTGGTTCTAGTTTGCATTTCCATAATTACTGACAATTTTGAACACTTTTTAAGATGTTTCTTAGCCATCTTTACTTCTTCTCTTGAGAAGTGTCTGTTCACATCTTTAGCCCATCTTTTAACTGGGTCATTTGTTTTCTTGGTCCTTTGTTTTTTGAGTAATTTATATACTCTGGGTGTTAAACTTTTGCCATATGTCACTGGTGACGATTTCCTCCCACTCTATGGGTTTTCTCTCCAATTATTTGATTGTTTCTTTTGCTGTCCAGAAGCTTTTTAGTTTAACGAGGTCCCCCTCGGTGACTTCTTATTTCCTGCATAACTACTGTCTGATTTAGAAAGTCTTTTCCTATNTGGTGTCAAAAAAACATGGAATTTTTCCAGCTATTTTGGTTTTATTGTACTAAGGAGTAGTTTCTTCTGACAGCTCACTCATGCCACTGTTGTGGTGGTCAACCTCCCTCAAATAAGTGGAGTTCAGACATTTTACAGGATTTTATAAATCATTCTTGTGACATTCTGTTCAATTGGAGAAGACATATGTAAACCTTTATTGCATATTTTTTGGTCTTTTTTTGAGACAGGGTCTCCCAGCTGTCCTGGAACTCTCTATGTAGACCAGGCTGGCCTTGAACTCAGAAAGATCCACCTGCCTCTGCCTCCCAAGTGCTAAGATTAAAGGTGTGCACCACCACGACCGGCTCATTTTTGCATATTTTATTGAATTTTTTATGTGTGTCATACCTAATTTTTCAGTCAGTCTTAATGCCAGTTATTCCAGCTTCTCCCTTGGCCCCCTCCCACTATCACCTCTCCCTTCAGGTCACACCTTCTCTTGTTCCTGCTAGAGTCCCTTGTACCAAATTACTCTGCCTGCTCATTCTCCAGCACCAGCTCCTCTGCTGAGGTCCAGTTAACCTATCTGGGGTCACTTTTCTAAACAAGGCCAGGTCTTGGTCACCTTACCACCACCTGCTGCCAATGTTTCCTCAGCCATGATTGGGCACTGCTACCCATTTCTACATTTCTGTGCTGGGTTTTTGTCCAGCTGACCTTGCATGGGTTTTGTGCATGCTGCTACCAATGCTGTAGGTTCATATGAACCAGGGCCCAAGAGCTTATAGGATTCATATCCACTTGGTCATGCCTCACCTCCCCGGCTCTTAAAATCTTTCCACCCCCGCTTTAGCAATGTTTCCCTGAGTCCTGGGCAGGGTAAATTGAATATAGGCAGCTTGTGCATGGAACACAAACTCTGTAGGCTCCAAATCTTCATAGTTGGCCATTCAGGCCCTTTTGGGTCTCCTGTTTCATAGAGAAGCTTTTTTTTTTTCTATTAAAGACAAATTTTTTTATTTATTTTTTATGTTTATATAAATATACTGTCTGCATGTAGGTTTGTGCACTCTTGTGGTGCAATGCCTCGGAGGTCAGAATTCCCTGGAACTGGAGTTAAAGATGGTTCTTAGCCACCATGCGGGTGCTGGGGATTGAACCTGGGTCTTCCGCAAGTGCAGTTGGCACTCTTAACAGCTAGGCCATCTCTCCATCCCCAGAGAAGCTTCTTTAACTAGAGTTAATGCTTTCTTTGGTCCTTGTTCTACAATGCTTGAGTCTTGTGTCATCTAGTCTTGAGCCATTCACAGACGATGTCTGCATGTGTCCAGTTGTGGGACTCTGTACTGTTCACATCTGGAGCAAATGAAGCTTCTTTTCTGAATCGTGTCTGGGATATTCGTCTGTACATAGAAGGATGTCTCATTTGTAATGAGTAAAACATTATTACCTTTGCCTGGGATGTGTCTACCTTGTGGAGTTGTCTACGATCTGTGACCTCTCCAGATGTGTACATTTGGCTGTTAATAGTACCACACATGAATGGTAGGGTTTTTATGTTGTTGTTGTTGTTGTTTTTCCCCACTGAGTGGGCTTTGGGTTCAATTAGTTAGTCTTTCATTTCCCCCAAGATAGAAGTGCTGCTATTATACCAATGTTGTATTCTGTACAAGTCATTGAAGTGGATATTTGGTCTTGAGGCTGATGTTGGACCATCTATTGATGATCTCCCTTAGTGACTTGCATATTGCTCTCCACTGCTATGAGAGCTAGCTTTCAGGGGTGGTGGTTTCCAAGTCAGATCTTCCAGGTCCACTGCTCAAGATCCGGTCTCTGAAGTATGCCCTGTCCTTAGCAATAGAGTCTTACCTTCAGGTTCTGGGAGGCAATCAAGGGCTTTGGCAACAGCACATGTAATTGGGGGTTGTCTCTTCAATTACCTTGGCAAATATCTCAAAGTAAGTTTTCTCCTGTCTGATACTGTGTCTTGATATACAGCCTTCATCTTTTCATGTGGACCCATGTAGAGGTATTATATGTGTAATTTTTCAACTGATGTTAGACTAATATGATTTTCTCAGGGGTTTTGTTCCCTAGCATGACATTATTCATCTCTCTCCCCTTACCTTTCTAGCCTTCCCTCCATGTCTTCTCCATGCCTTCAACATTTAAAGTATCTCCATTTCTCC
>VZQC01000403.1:171849-194836 GCA_009823505.1 Rhizomys pruinosus
TGGTGCATATATATATATATATATATATATATATATATTCAATAACTCATCTCAGTTGTGGCAGGAATTAAGAAGAATCCATATGGGGGTTTAAACATAATTAAAATTTTGTAAAAATTCAATAAAAAGGTGTGCTGGAGAGCTTTAGTGTCAACTTGACACACCTAGGTTGAGGGAGCCTCAATTGGGGAATTGGCCCCATTGGATTGGCCTGTGGCCACATCTGTGGAGTACTGTCTTTATTGTCCAGCAGCGTGGGAGGGCCCAGCCCACAATGAGTAGTGCTACCCTGGGCAGGTTGTTGTGTACTGTTATAAGAGGCAGGCTGGGCATGAGCCAGGGCAGCAAGCCAGTAAACATCATTCCTCCATGGCCTGTGCTTCAGCTCCTGCCTCCAGGTTCCTGCCCTGAGTTCCTGCCTTGGGCTCCCTGAGTGATGAACTGTGACCCAGGAGATATAAGCTGAATAAACCCTTTCCTCCCCAAGTTGATGTCAGTCAGAGTGTTTTGTCAAGCAATGGAAGACAAACTACAACAAAAGAATAAATTTAAAATTCTGGAAGAATGAATCAGTCCAGTCCATGATCTTTGCTGTGTTGGAATATTTCCCATTTCAGTATTATTTTATTTTGTTGATCTGTTTTATTTTCCCTTGCACCTTTTTGATTTGTATTTTATTTTCTACTGTGTTTGGAGTGTGAAAAATGCTAAGGAACCATATGCCTAATTAGGAAGAGCCATAAATATATACATATATTTCTCCTAAAATTTTCCAACTTATAAGGCAAAACGTTTTCAAAATATTACCCAATAGTGCTCTGAATTTCAGTGGTGCTAGAACACCACCTACTCAGTCCATAACATATGTGTCTTCACCTTCTTTGGGTCAGTTTGAATAATTTTGGGCCATCTGGTACAATCGGCTTCACTCCTATATCTCTTCTCTCCGGTTTAATGAATTTCAGCTTTTGTTTTAATTATTTAAACCCTAATATTTGTTCTATTGGCTGGCTCCAAAAGACACACCTTTGGTTTGCTTCCAGGCACACCTAAAGGAACTTCAATTAGAGAAACTCAGACAGAACTTATTCCACTGTTGGTCCAAATCTGGCCAAAATATCTACTGACCATTGGCAGTCATTAACCCCAAACATGGAACATTTAATATCTGAATTTTGTCAGCTATAAAAACATTTTAATTCAAAATCTAAAATGGTGTGAAATGCCTTATCTCCCAGCCTTCCTTTCTGTGCTGGGCCACTCCTCCCTCTGTTCTTCCTGTACTACACACCAGATACATCTATGATGGCAAAGCCCAAAACAAAGCTTAAAAACAGCTCCCTTGCCGGGCATAGTGGCACACGCCTTTAATCCTAGTGCTCTGGGAGGCAGAGGCAGGTGGATCTTTGTGAGTTTGAGGCCAGCCTGGTCTACAGAATGAGTTCCAGGACAGCCAGGACAGCTGGGGCTACAGGGAGACACTGTCTCAAAAAGACAAAAAAGAAAAAAGAAATTATCTAAGAGCCAGCTGAAAATCCAGCCCTTTTCTTAAATAGACTACTAGAAGTAATAACTAAATGCACCAATATTGATCTTTACTCAACAGAAGGAAACCTCCTTTTCCATTATCACTTTATTAAAGAGTCTGCATCAGACATTAGGCACAAACTTCAAAAAATACCCAGGGGCCTCACATACTCTGGGATGATCTCCTCAAAATAGCTCTTAAAATATATAATTCAATCCAGGTGTGGTGGCGCACGCCTTTAATCCTAGCACTTGGGAGGCAGAGGCAGGCAGATCTTTGTGAGTTCAAGGCCAGCCTGGTCTATAGAGTGAGTTCCAGGACAGCTGGGGCTACAGGGGGACCCTGTCTCGAAAAGACCAAAAAAAAAAAAAATTTCAAGGGATGAGGAAGAAAAAATTAAAACAAAGAGAACAAGAAAGGGATCTTAAGAAGCAATGCACTCCTTTTCAAATTCCAAGTGTTCCACACCTCCCTCCCCTGGTCTGACACAGAAATCACCTCCAGGTAGGTCTATGCAGCTGAGAACTAACATTCCTCACTAGCCTCTAAATGGACAGGGTCCCACAAAGTAATCCTTTTAACTCCAATAGCAGCAAAATTGGAAAATATCCCTGCCTGGGTCCATCTTTCCCGACTTAAAAAATCACTGTCTCCCTACAAAGTAACTTCCACCAGCTCTTCAACTTTCAGATTAACTAGGCTTTCCTCTGTTCCCAGACAGGACACCAACATTCACTGTGCTCTACTCTTTTCTGAAGGACCTCCAAGGCTATCTCAGATTGATGCCACAGCCAGTCATTGAATGGGACTCACTTGTGGATGCCATTGAAGAATTGTGGCTCCAAGGAACCTTTTTGCCATATGAGCCAGATCTGATCCAGTTCTTCACATTGTACTTGTATTTTGTCTTTTTTGCCTCAAATAATGCTATATGACATTTTGGTCATAACTATTGGCTACATAACTGCTCTCCTTCCATTAGGTCTAATTTCTACAGCACCGAACAACTTGGGTTGGAAAAAGAAGTTACTCCTAGAACTCCCCTACTTAACATTTGTCATTATACAATGTCTTCTGGCCCTACACCCTAGGGAAGAGTGGCTCTTTTCCTTTTCCTCCTTACCATGACTTTGACAACTGAACATGCTGAACCCCATAATCTGCTCCCAAGGCTCCAATGGCATCTCACTACTTTTAGAAATAGCCACCATCAGTCTTCCATGGACTGGGCATGGGGGTGCTGTAGTGACCCCAATTTCATCCTTAATAGAACAATCTGTAACATGTAGCCAAGGGGAAGAATGCTCAGGTTTTTTTTTCCAGATGTTATTACTATATATCCAGCCTCCAAATCCACGTGACAAAGCTCCCTTGTAACCTAGGAGAAAAAAATACCGCCACCTGGTAGATGTATGGTAGAGTACCAGACAAGAATGAAGACTCCAGCTGTGTCTGTGTGTTGCAGGGGGGAGGAGGAGGCAGCTATTGGTGACCCCTAAAAAGATGTTCACGTGTAAACTTTGCTTCTCCTAGAGCATGGTAAGAATCCGCCCCTATTCACAATATGATAGCTTTGTCTAGAGGCCCTAAAGATGAACTAAATGGTATTGTATGGAAAAGCACTGTAAAAGATTTGGCCCTCGGGGGAACAAGGAATTTGGGCCCTGGATGGTGGTGGAAGGGAAGCTGACCAGCAGATGGCGCTCATGCCACAGTCCACATAGGTACTGATGTAGTTGAAAACCTTCCAGAAGACTCAGAGATTGTCCCTTTGAACGCATGGCTCCCCTCTGCTGTGCCCCCCTACTCCACTGGCCTGGTTCCCCACAAAACTCAAATCTACCAGGCTAGCTCCAAGCTGTGGTCTGGGGCAAAATACCAATTCCCATCCTGAGTAGCTTTCCAAAACTCCTAAGGCTGTGAGACAAGGGGACAGTCCAAACACTACCTCCCCTTTCCATTTTCCTGCTCCAGACCCTGAGGAATTAAACAAATACTAACTTAAAAAAATTTTTTTTATTTTGTATGTGTATGAATATACCGTCTGCATGTAGGTTTTTGTACCCGTGTCGTGCAGTGCCGCGGAGGTCAGAAGAGGGGGTCGGATTCCCCTGGAACCGGAGTTACAGACGGTTCTCAGCCTCCATGTGGGTGCTGGGCATCGAACCCAGGTCCTCTGCAAGAGCAGTCAGCACTCTTAACCGCTAGGCCATCTCTCCAGCCCACTCTTTTTTTTTTTTTGAAGCCAATTTTCATTGAATCTTTGTGCATTTCATACAAAATTTCCAATCAAGACTAGACCGATTCCCCATTCCTTGCCCCACCCCACCCCACCAGAGCTCATGCATTCTGCCAAACATGTTTTTCATCTTTTTCTGTCTCTTAAAATTTTTGATGCAGAAGTTTACTGTTTTGAGCAGAAATTCACCGTTTTCAGTCAGTTCTTTGAGCCAATCTTTTGTTGTTGTTGTTCCTTCCAAGCTGCATCACTTGAAAATATGCATATATGCATGCCATATATATCTTTTAGCATATTCAGCTGACGACTTTTTTTTCTTGTTTTTAAAATTAGGCTGAAAGATGTCATGTTCGAAGGCTCCTACTTGGCAAGCCCAAACAACCACCAGTCCTGCCTTTGTGCTCCACACAACCATACTTAAGGCCTATACCAATTTGGCTGAGGGACTTAAGGGATAACTTTGTTCTTTGCCCTCAGAGGTCAACTAAGGCCAAGGGGAATATGCATGGGGGCATCTCTTTAAATATCCTGCAATGTGAGTCCAAAGTCTTCCTGTGCAGGGAGATCCACTAATGGTACTTCAGCCAATGTCCAGTCTATAAAGAGGAAAGTCTGCTCATCCATCAAAAAGGGAAGCCTGGTCTAGCAGGACCTGACTTTGTCTGTGAATGGATGGAACTGGTTAATGAAAAGCCAAAAGGAGCCAGGGGCTCCCTCACCCCCCAAAAAAACCTGAGCTCCAGATCCTCAACTGACCTTGAGAAAACAGAAAACCTTGGTTAATTTGGGTTAACAGTGTGGCCTTAACATCCAAAAGGAAAGTATAACCAAAAATAAATAAGTAGTAAGGCCTAGAAATTGTACTTCATGTATAAAACTTGAGATCTTAATAAAAAGACAAAAAGTTAAAAAAAAAAAGGGACACAGTTGTTTTGCCTGTCTTACTGGCAAGTGCAGCTACCCTGTGGCTGTCACTGATTTTGCCATCCTTCAAAGACATGAGACACAGCTTTTCAACCTTCAAATGTGGACTGTAGACTCATGCCTGTCCAAGAATCCTCCAAACCTGTGCCAGATGGGGACTGCTGAGACATCCAGCTTGTGGACTGAGCTACTATTGGGGTTTCAGCCTGTTCAGAGTATTGATTATCACTGTTGGACTACCCAGGCTGAATCTTGGAGACCAGTACAGGAGGATCAAGACAGGACATGTGCTTACTGGACCTCATTTGGTGACAAATATTAACTTTTTTTTTTTTAAGGCATGAGCCACCACGCCTGGCATTTATTTCTGTATGTGTATCAATGTACTGTCTGCATGCAAGTCTGTGCACCCGTGTCGTGCAATGCCGCGGAGGTCAGAAGAGGGTGTCGGATTCCCCTGGAACTGGAGTTCTCCTGGAATTGGAGTTTCAGACGGTTCTCGGCCGCCATGTGGGTGCTGGGGATCGAACCTGGGTCCTCTGTAAGAGCAGTCGGGGCTCTTAACCACAAGGCCATCTCTCCAGCCCCATGACAAATATTAACTCTTATAAACAGTAGCCATTCCATGTTGCCTCAACTCTACCCAGATTTGGTATATCCTGGATATCCCAAGTGTCATATTGGGGAATTAGTCTAATAAATGCATCCCTAACATGCCTCTTCTCTGGAGCCCTGACTCAGGGGGCCCCCAATACAAATGTTAGGAGAGGCTAGCTGTAGAGGTCCCCTTCCTCCATGTATACCATTAGCACCTAATGCAAAGGTGCCTACTGGGACATATTTCTCCTGTACCAAACACATTTTCTCTTGCTATCCCTCTCAAAGTCCCCAGTGTGATCTACCATACTTAGACCCAGACCTTATGGTCATTCCTGGAAAAGAAATGATGATACAGTCAATTCCCACCCAGTAAAAAGGGACACAATAGCACTCCCCTTACTGCTAGGGATGATTATGGTGGGATCAGCCATTTTGGGAAGGACTGTTATTGGCCTCCATCAGGTATAACACAGCCAGCTCATCCAAGAGGTGACAGAAGATCTAAACAACTACAAAGTGGAATAGACGCACTCGAGACCCAACTGGACTCCCTCGAAGCCATGGTATAACAAAATAGGTGTGGCCTTGATTTCATTGTTGCTGAGAAAGAATGAGATATGTGCCAGGTTAGGAGAAGAATGCTGTTTTTATGCCACCCTGTCTGTGATAGTAAGGGAGAATAGCAAACAGCTATGGGAAAGACTAGGATCCCGAACCAAACTCAATCCTATGGGTGCCTAACGTTTTGGAATTGCTCCTGGGTATCAGGACTGATACCCTTCTCAGGGACCATCCTCATGATAATCCTGGCTCTCATTTTTGGTCCCTGTGTACTCAAACGTGTTTCCAATATTTACAACAGAGAATGCAGGCCCTCACTTCATCCACCCTCACTCAGCTGTTTCTGTCCAAGGAATATCAGCCTCTTCCAGTCTCGGACATGGAGGAAGAACTGGAAAAGGAGTTTAACCAAGAACTCCAGGGTGGCCAGCCTGAAGGAACGGATGGGCTCAAACTTGGATATCATTAACAAGACTCCCCTTCCAGCTCTTCCATGCCAGGCTGGAGCAGTTAGGAAAAAGGCACACTGCACCTACTCCTGCCTTTACCCAGGCCCCTGTCCTTTTTCTTTTCTTTTTATGACCCTGGGTTCTGGAATGCTGGAGTGTGAAAATAGCTAAGGAAGAAAAAAAAAAAAAAAAAAAAAAAAAGAAAATAGCTAAGAAGCTATAAGTCCAGTTAGGAAGAGGTATTAAATTACAAATCCCTGAAAGTGACCAGCTAGCCCTAAATTGCCTACCTGTCCTTACTCAAACCTTATCAGTCAGCCACTCCTAGGGCAAAGAGGGACTATGGAGTCAAGCTACTGTGTATCCATTTGCACCTGTGAGATACATGAGGAGTTCTGCCCCACAAATGGAAGGAACTTTCATCCCTTCAAGGACAACAGGACTTGCCACCAGTCATACTCAGCTGTACCTGTAAGGGGATAAGATAAACCTTGCCCCCACGCCCGTTAGAGTATTATAAAAAAATGTAAGGAGTCCATGTTCTTATAAAAACCCCCCAGCTATTTCTGACAAGTGTAGGGTTGTGACATTTCCCAGTAAGATGTTGATGCCAGTAAAATATTTGCTCTTTTTTTGTTGGCTTTTTTGACATTTGGTTTTTGGCAGGGTCTGCCTAGCCCCCACCTGAAACTGACTATGTAGCAACCTCAAAGAGATCCATGTGATACTGCCTCCCATTTGCTGGGATTTCAGGCCTTCACCACCACACCAGGTCTCAATCTTATCTGTTTTAACAAATAAATCATCATAACAGAGGGTTTCTCAAAGACCACCACCGCAAGAGGCAGCATTCATCAAGGTGCTCCCAGACTGTGGGTTTTGAGGTTGAATGCCTTGTCACATCTTAACCTGAGATTGAGCTCACAGTGGCCTTAAAATTTGAGAACAAGTAGATGCATCCAAAGTCCTAGATGTCACTTCTACATATATCAAGAAGAGTGCTTAATAATAGGAGTACATATGGTTCTCATCAGATACATTTGTTAGGTCTTGCTTATCTGCCACACAGAACAAAGTTATACTGAGATCAGAGTTCATTCGTTCCACATTAGGTTAATTTTCTCCATCCTCTTCACACAATAGATAAACATAATGGTCCCTTCTACACTCTCTACAGTCCATCTAGATCACAATCTCCTGTACATTTGCATTTGACTCTGAAAAACCTAAGGTCTAACCCACTAAAAGTTGACTTGAATTGCAAAGTTATGCTGCCACTGCTGTCTAGCCTACTAAGACATTTACACACACCCCTGACACTGATAACCATTAAAACCATTTACTTCTGGGGATGGAGAGATGGCTCATTGGTTAAGAGCACTGAATGCTCTTATGAGGACCTGGGTTTGATTCCCAGAACCCACATGATGGCTAACAACTATCTGTAACTTCAGTTCCAGGGGATCTGACACCTCCTTTTGACCCTCCACAGGCATTGCATGACACAGGTGCACTTACACACATGCAAACTCATACACAGAAAAATAAATACGTACATAAATAAAATAATTAAAAAAGTTTACTTCTAACACCAAGGTCAAAGGACATCCTGCATGAGTTAAATTAAATTAAAATATATCCTGCATGAGTCAAAAATGGTTTTCACATGATAAAAATTGTTTATCAGGAAATGATTTCTTCTTAAATAATAACATAAAATGCACAGACACCAGAGTAGGAACACAAAGAACATAAACCCAAGGAAGCCTAAAGCCACAATGGATCCCAATAATTCTCCTCAAGTAGATCTTACTTTAACAAAATTTGTCCCTTATCGTGTATTCAAAACAGCCATCCTAAGAAAACACAGCAGCATGTAAGACAATATATGTAGTATAAAAGAATGGAAATAGTTCTGAATATGAGTCTTAAAATGAGAGCTATGTGTTTGACATGTGATGCCCAACAAAGAAACAGAAATCATAAAAATACTAAGTCAGAAACTATGGAAATGAAAATTTTAGTCAGTGAAATAAGAAAAAAAAAATAGTCCCCTGAGATATCTCCAAGAGTAAGGGTGCTTGTTGCCAAGGCTGAAATGGATTCTATTCCTGTGGAGTCTCCAGGGAAATCCAGTTAAGCACTGTACCTCAGTAGGCTCTGACAGGTAGGGACTGTGGAATTGTGTTCCTATGACTTTAAAAGCATGTTTGGTAAATTATTTGTAACCATGAGCATGTCTGCCTGGACAGCCTTGTCTCCTGAGGAAGTTGATGCAGGAATGCTTGCTGCGGAGTTATCTCCTGAATGCCAGTTTGTTCTCCCAAGAAGGCATGCTATGGTGATAATGCTATCTTGCTCAGGTTTTACTGAACTACAGTATTCTGGCAGCCACAGGAGGTGCCTGTACACACTTGAACTTCATGGCAGAGACCCTTCCCAGTTTGTGGAAGAGGTAAGCTACCCAGGAAATCATACATAGGGTACAGTCCAGGATGCCAAGGACACAAAAAAATAAGAATGGGACAAATTGAAACTCGGGCCATTTGGCTAGTGAATTACCTAAAATTTTTGCAAGCCCTTTAAAACCATGCTGTGTTAAAGTGTGGAAGTAAATCCCCCACCTAGAAAGACAGCCTCACATTCAGCAAGATAAAGCAGGGAACTCATGAACTCAATGTTGATTTTATTTCTAAGTGCAGGACAAGTTATGAAAAACTGTTTCCCTGTGATAATGTCTAGGATATTCTGTGAAAAAAAGTTGGCTTTTGGGGGCTGGAGAGATGGCTCAGTGGTTAAGAGTGCCGACTGCTCTTGCAGAGGACCTGGGTTCAATTCCCAGCACCCACATTGTGGCTAAGAACCTTTAAGTCGGGAATGGTGGTGAAAAATAAATAAAATTAAAATGTTGGCTTTTAACAGGGTGTGGTGGCACATCCATTTAATCCCGTCACTTGGGAGGCAGAGATAGGCAGAGTTTCAGGCTAGACGGGGGCTACAGGGAGACCCTGTCTCAAAAAGAAAAGCAAAAAAGCTCAGTTTTAACCATGCTAGTGCTGAGTATTATGCTCTATCAGGGCTGCTTAATTTAAAAGATAACACTAGAGCTTGGGATGATTTGGGCTCCCTTTTTTTCTAATGCTAATTTATTAGCTGCTTCCCTATGAGGCAAAAGAAACAAAACAAACAAAAGACAGGGAAAGTCTAGTCCCTTGTCTGGCCCAGCTTCCAAAGAATTTGTCCTAGATGTAAAGAGAAAAACTTCGGCTAATCAATGCTGTTCTAAAATTCACAAATATGGCAAACTTATTACTAATGTAACTTCAGGAAACTATTGTATGGGGCCAGCCCTCAGTCCTTGAAAATAAAACCTGGAAAATAATTGCTGTGAGCATTTAAACAACCACACAGGAAAACAAACAAACAAACAAACAAACAAACAAACAAACACACAAAAAAACAAAAACAAAAACGAAACCTTTCAATGTTTAGTTTTGTAAGGAGCATAATTAGCATTAGAAAAGATGTGTGAATCTAGCTTAGTCAGATGTGTGAATCTAGCTTAGTCACTATACCCAAGGCTTCTCAGATAATCATACTGCTGGAAAGTGCTAAGAGACAGTCCACATACCCCTGCCTCCCAACACACACACACACACACACACACACACACACACACACACACCCCTACATGTGATGTGAGATGCCACCCTATCTTCTCAGCCTGGTTCATTCATCCTTGCAGCCAAGAAGAAGGTCCAGCTCCTTGATTTGCCAGGAACCTGGTAGAGCCAGAGACAAGCCATGTGTGAGGTAATTCCCAGGAGGAAATCTCTGCTACAGAAGTGTAGTCAACCAACTCCTGCTGACTTGTTATACCCATAGTGCACCTCTCAACTCACCAGAGAAACTACTTGCAGCAGATGCAGATTAGCATGGGGACCCACATCTTGTCAACGTGCAGGGACTAACAGTCTGGAGAGTTCTCAGCATTAAATGAAACACCTATGCCACACCCTCTACTCCTTAAGCTCATGCATCATTCTGAACTGGGGGGAGAAAGATTGTAAAAGCCAGAGGTGTTTGATGAAGATAAGGAAGCAGTGGTCTTTGGGTACAAAAGGGAAATTGTACAAATGAACCCATACCACTTGTGACAGCATGCGTGAGATCTGCATAAGCATAATCCTGACAAAAGTCCAGCATGGTTGGGGAGGTAAGAAGCCCCAGCTCTCACTGAGAATGTACTGGGAATTGAGAGTTCTGGGAGAGGATGTGTCATTTTACCTTAACACCTGGTAGAATGATCAGACTCCAAGGGTTGCTCCCACACCTAGTAGCATTTGGGGAAAACAAATTAGACTTGATAGGCCTTAAAAATAATAATAACACTAATAATAATATTAGTAATAATAATATGGGAAGTTATGAAGTAAAGGGATAGAAGAGTGAGCATGGAAATTTGGAGGGGAGGTCTGAACATGACCAAAATTTATCATGAAATTCTCAAAGAATCAGTAATATATTTTTAAAATGAAAAGTACTGTGGTGCTGGAGAGATGGCTCAGCAGTTGAGAACACTGGCTGCACTTTTAGAGGACCTGGTTCAGTTCCCAGCACACACATGGCAGCTAACAATCACTTGTAACTCCAGTTCCAAGGGATCCAATGCCCTCTTTTAACCTCCATGGTAGTTGCATGACATGAGTACAACTTGCATACATGTAGGCAATACACTCATACACATAAAATAAAAATAAATATATTTAAGAAAAGAATTAGTTATTCACAGATCCATTTTGTACTCCTACTGTTATCTATCTTGTGGTACATTTTTCATTGCCTTTGTAAATCCTTTTCTTTCTTGATTTCAATTCTACTTTGGACTTTGGCTTTACCCATTCTATTTCTGTTGGTTTTCTCCTAGCTGGTCTAACAAATACATCTTCAATGCATTTGTACAGTGTAATATCTTCAAGAATCTTTATGTTTTCACCTGCTTTCCCAATGGTAGTGTTATGAAATTGTTTGAGGATCAGAACAGAAAGTGAAGAGCTGTTTTCCATCATGTCTACCAGCATCTTCTATGTACTTATTACATTATACAAACTCATTCTTGGGCCTCTGAGTTGCATGATATCCCTTTATGTGCTGGGTCTAGTAAGTTGATGATAAACTCTGGGAATTTGTCATGAATTTCATTCATTCATCTTTCTACCCAATGGTTGTTTGATGTACCTGTGCTTAGTGATTAGATACTTGGTATATTCATTTTCCACTTGAGAATTGAGCTCCAGCAGCTCCACCTTCTCCTGCTGCATGTCCTGTGGGTGTCTGTCTATTCAGATCAAGTTGTTCTTTTTGTTGTCAGAAGGATGCACAGAGGCACCTTGTCCTGGTCTTTGATTCTATTGATGTTGGCTCCATTCATTCCAATGCAGTGTCTGTGGGATTTCTGATCAGTGCTGATCTCTGTGTATTTATTCCATGCTATTTAATCATGTCTTTGAACATTCATTTCCTCAATCTGTTCTTGAGCCATAGTCATATCCTCCATATCACACTCCAGGGTGATCTTGTCCTCACCCCTTAGGAAATGCATGTGAATCTTTGGCATTTGCTGAGTGACTTTGGCCATGCTCTCATCTTTCTTCCTAATGAAATGGTGAAGCCAGGACAGGACAGAGACCAAGGACACCATAAGACTGTTGGCCTTGGTGTAGACTTCAGTGAACACCTATGCCAAGTGTTCAGACTTGCCTCACAGTATCACCAACTAGGAGATGATGTCTGAGAGTGGGCTCTCCACCTCCAGGTCTCTATTTAATCTTCAAAAATGAATTGTCTTTGGGCTCCAAAACTTAGTTGTGTGGAGATTTCTTCACTTCCACAAAGATGGCTGTCACTTTCTTTTATTTCTAAATCTTACTACCAGCCATGACCTGAGCCAGGTACTCTTCTCCATTAAAAATAATTTCTGTCTGGTTGATGCTGGGTGGGGGGATGTTGATGTGTGTCCCTGTCTCCTACACAATCACACCCACAGGTCTATGGTATGACCCCCGAAAGGGTGAAAGGAAGGAAGGAAGGAAAGAAGGAAGGAAGGAAGGAAGGAAGGAAGGAAAAAAGGAACAGAAAAGATAAAGAATAAAGAAAAAGAAAGAAAGAGATGGAGGGAGGGAGGGGAGGTAAGCGAGAGATAAAGAGGAAAGACATAGAGGCACTGCACGAAAAGTCTGGGCTGGTTTGGAATAGGTCTTGTTGCAGAACCTACAAAAAAGCCAGATTCAGTGCTCACTGTTGATGCAATAGGCTTATTTTGAGATGGAAGCGAGACTTGGAGAATCACAATGGAACTTAGTCTGCCACTGTTCAGGAGTAATGGCAGAGCAAATAGCAGAAGCAAGAGACAAGCCTGCCTGACCAGGAAGAGCCAGAGACTGACTCGCCGAAGGTTTCATTGCTTTAATTGCCCACATATGTGCCTGTAGCATAGTGTGCTGGCAGTATACAACAAGCATTGACGACAAGTAATATATAAGATCAATAACCTAATAATATTCTTTATTTTTAAACAGAGAAGAAAAATATATTTAGTGAACTAGAATTCAATTTCTAGAAACACTACTCTGGTAGAGGGGCGCATGTAGAGGCTCAGCAGTTTAGGGAGTGCACTGGTGGGTGCTCTTGGCAGAGTACTGGGAGTTTGATGTGCAAGCAGTTGCACAGGTTGGCTAATGATATGTTGTAACTCAGTTTCCAGATGATTCTCCAACACCCTTCTCTCTGAGCATTCACAATTGACACCTATATTTGATAGTACAGTATAGTAGATTCAGTAAAACTATTGCACATGTCTGAAATAAAAATAGAATAATTTTTCTTTTTGGTCTTTTTGAGGGAACGTCTCCCTGTAGCCTCCAGCTGGTCGCTGAGAATTTACTTATTGTAGACAGGGCTGGACTTGACATCACGCAGATCAACGCCTGCCTCGCCCTCCCAAGGGCTAGAGATAGAGTGATGTGTGCACACGCATAGCCTGGCTTAATAATTTTGTGTAACCTAATATCTACAGTATCGGGCAAAAAAGACACCTTTTAACCTAGATTTTAAAAGTTATGATGAATTAATTATTTACTAATTAACTATATTTTGTTATCAAATCTAGGACCCGCTGCTTCCCCACCGCTGATGTCCCCCACCCCACCAGAGAGCTCATGGATTCTAGCCAAACATGATTTTCATCTGGTCTTTTCTCAGATCGTTTCAGTATATTCTTCCATGTTGGCAAGCTTGAGTGTCTGCGTGCGCAGAAGCTCACCTTTTTTTTTTTTTTCGTTTCGAGTTTTTTCTTCATTTTAGTCTTTTTTTTGTTGTTTCCACAATGTCGCCATCTACCGCCCAACTGTTCATTGGAGAAAAACGCTCAATGGGGCATGCAGAAGAAATTACTTACAACTACACGTAACTGGCACTCGAGATCCAACAGATGAAGGGATACCCACTGTCGTCTGTAGTCTGGTTTATTCTGTCGGACTGTGTTATCTTCAGACCTACGCATATTGATGCTCTTCTCTAGCTCGCCAGCCACTATCTTTGCTTGATAGCATAGAGCCTCATTTGGTGTGCATCGCTCTCTTTATTGCACTGCCCTAAACTCCGAATATGTGTTAGATGCCGGTCGCTATGGCCCACTGCTGTTACCTTTCATCCATCCATTGTCAGTTGAGGATAGGCATTTCTGGGTTGGTCCATGCCTCCTAGCATATTGTGAACAGAGCGTAGAAACTCAAACGATGGCTGCTGTCTCCATTGTATCCTCGACTGCGTGGCTGCAGTACTCTCGACGCCGGCCTAACAGACTGCCTATGGAGTGTATGGCTGGGGTCAGGCTGGCAGAGTTTCTATTCCCAATGTCTTCCCTAAGGGTTCTCCACACAGCTTTACCATAGTGGCCTGTTCGCATGTCTCTTACATTCCCCACCGAGCAGTGATGTGTCTCCTTCCGTTCCCACAACCTCTCCAGCACCTGATATCATTTTCTTACTCCTTGATACCTCAGCCAGACTCCCTATACTGACGTAAGATATATCCTTTGAAACGTGACTTTATCTGATTGCATTTTCCTCTTAATGATTAGTTGCGATGCTGTGAACACTTCTAGGTTGCTTTTCTCAGCCATCTATAAATGTACCTCCACTTGTGAAGTGTCTGCTGTGTCAGCTCTCCTCTCGGCATCCATCCTCATTGAGCGGGTCATTTCGTTGTGTCTTTCTTCTTTATTTTGATGTTAGATTTATATATACTTCTTGGAAATTCAATGCTTTTGTCAGATTGTTTCTGTTGGTTGAAGGGTTCCTCCCACTTCTGTGGGCCATTTCTCTTACACTTCCTTAAGATTCCTTTGGAATGCGTATCACGAAGCGATTTTGAGTCTTTAAGTTGAGGTACCCATTTTGCTCCAATTGTCGACCTTAATTCTTGTAGCAGCTGCTGTCGTCTCGACCATTTGAGAAGTCTTTCCCTATGCCCGCTACTGCTTAATAGTCTGGTGCTCAAATTTTTCTCTTCTCATCACCTTCAGAGTTCTGCGGGTGTTTCTATCATTGCAATGGTCTTTGATCCATTCTGCGAGTTACGATTTTCTAACAGACAGTTGAGATGGTAGGGAGGTCTTAATGTTCATTGTTCTGCGAAGTGGTTGATCCAGTTCTTGCCAACACCACACCTGAAGATGCTGTTCGTTTTATCCCAATTGTTCGTCCTGGCCCACTTGGTTCTAAATATGTGATGGTGCTGAAATTGTCGTATAGTGCTCAGGCTTTGGATCATCAACAGGCTGTTGTTTTGTGTCATTCCAAGCTGTTTTTTTTTAGCTCTTCTTATTTTAAAAATAACTTGTCTGAAATAAATATTTTTTAACAAAATCAGACTCTGTGGAGCGTGGCATAGAGTGGTTACAATGCCTGTGATTCCACCACTCTAGAGGCAGAGGACAGGTGGTATCTTGTGGAGATCCAAGGCCAGCCTCATTCAATAATATGAGATGCTCAGGCCATCTGGACTAAAGGAGGAACCCCCTGTCTCCAAAAACGAGTGGTAGACACAAAAAGGAACCCCATCTTGGGTCTAGCAATGGCTGGCATCATATACCCTGGCCTTCAGTTGAAGCAATGATATATGTGATCTGCGAAGTGCTCCATGGGCCGTGTATCATGCTTACACCGGACTATGTCCCTTCCGACGTTGACAGTGCGGCGGCGCGTCCCCAGGCTGCACACATTCCCACTCACCCAGACAGAACCAATACCTAATAGGGACAAAATAGTTGAGCACATAGCGTATCATGCATAGGATACAACCAGCAACTGGCGACATGAGATCTAAACTGGGTGCAGCGCACTCGGAAAGCGCAATATCTCAATTGCGAATAATGTATTCGTACCCTTGACTGTCAACCGCGTTCTTGTTCTGGGGCCACTCTGTTTTATGAGTGCCAGAGTTGCGCTTTATAGCCCACGAGGGTACATCTCACAAACTTTTCTGTTGTTGCTGTTTGCTTCTGGTGGTTGCTCTCTTATGTTTCGGCTCTGCTTGAAGTTAAAAAAAATTGTCTTGTTTGTCGTTTTTGATGGGCGTCACGGTTTCCCTTCATTTCATACCACCACACCTTGGTCACACAGCATTCCAAAGGGGCTAAATTTCAATCAGATCACAACATTCAAATGGCAGGGATGAACAACACAACACACAATCGTTTGGATTACACAATCAGCTGAGCCTCATTGACAGTTGGTGCAGGGATAATCACTTCATTATGGACAACAACATCGCACTCCTTGGCAAAGCAGAGTAGTTCCTTACAAGAAAACTGAACCCTTCTTCTAATCCGTAACTTCTTGGGTATTTATTCACAGGACTTAACAACTTCCAATAGCCAGTTCCATAGCAAGCCCTACACAGATGTAGGACTTAGCAGCTTTGCGCTCCACACTGCGTCCTAAACACTGTGGAGTTGCAAGTGTGTTATCACATGGAAGTAATGAAAGAATACAGCTGGTCAAGATCCTGCAGCTGGGTGCAAAGAGAGTGACAAGTTTACCTTCCACAAGCAAATGAGCATCATCCATTGCCTTGAGTTCAACCAGAAGGCACCGCTAGAGTTCTGGGATATCATCTTCCACAACATCCTCAAGAGCTTGAGAGTGGTTGTGGATGCAGATGATAAGCTCAGCATTCCCTGGAAGCACTCTGAGAAAGAGAAGCACGGGATGTTTCTAATGGCATTTGAGAACAAGGCAGGGCTGCGTGGGACCTGTCGCCTTCCAGCTCTACATGCCCGTGAGTGCTCTCTGGAGGATCAGGGAAGCCTTCAGCCACAGGAGCGAGTTCCAGCTGGTCACGTCATTGAAATACTTCTTGGATAACTTGGACCGGATTGGCCAGCTGAACTGTTTTCTAGTAAGCAGTACATCCTGTTGGTCAGAAAGGCTACTGAGGAGATTGTGGAGCCTGACTTAATTATCTAGAAGATCCCCTTTAAGATGGTAGACATGGGTGACCAGCACTCACAGTGCCAGAAGTGGTTCCAGTGCTTTGATGGGATCACATCCATCCTAGTCATGGTGTCCTAAAGTGAGGAGGACCAGATGCCCATGGAAGACAAGCATACCAACACATGGTGGAGTCCATGAAAACAGCAAGCTGTTTGTCAGTGTCTCCATCATCCTTTTCTTTAACAAGCTGGACCTTCTGGTGGAGAAAATGAAGTCTATGAGCATCATGAAGTACTTCCCAGATTTCAAGAACAACCCTACCAGCTGGAGGACATGCAGTTTTGTCCCTGCTCCACCACATCACCAACCCCATTGACACCTAGAAAATCCGCTTTGTGTTCCATAGCGTAAAGGACACCGTCCTGCAGGAAAACCTGAAGATCATGTTACAGTGAGTGCACCTCTGCCACAACCTCTGACTTGCTGTGCATCCTGCATGGACCTGCGGTGGGTATTGCCAATCCTTGCTTCACGCAAAGGATCCCGCACCCTCACCAATTGCTGACTGCCAGCCAGCCTGTGAGCTCAAGGTGAGAGGCTTGGGAGCACTGATAATAGCTACCTAATCTTGGGACTGGTGAAACTACTGAACCCATGTGATGGCTCTGCTGTTAATTTGTGATGTTTTACACACTCCTTCCTCTCTCCTTACAGAAACTATTCCTTTGCTGATGCAGGGTAACTGAGGTTCAGTTGTGAGCACACGTAAACACATGCTCTCTCTAGTGATGAAAACACAGATCCCAGCCAGACTTGCAGATGGTGTTCCCCTCTAATTTGCAAGTCTTCACTGACACACTAACCCAGCACCCACACCAAGGCTGTGGCTAAGCTGTGGATCAGCAGGGGTCCCCAATGGTGCTCTCACTCCTTCTCCCATCCCTCACCTTCCCCCATCCTTCCTCAGCCAGTGGCAAGACATAACCAAGTGGCCTTTTGGCTCGCTTCCCTGCCTTATTTGATGGTTAGTGACATGCGGCCTTTCCACAGTTCTGGGCTCTGAAAGCCAGTGACAGCCCCTGGAGAGCTCTGTCCCTCAGTGACTGGTATCTCCAGAAGCTGGCCCCTCAGGAGAAGCTGGATGTCTGGCACACTGTGTCACCATTGCCACAAAATGCAGGTTCCCAACAGGCCTCCTGTCACTACGCACACAGCCAACAGGCATCCTGAGAGCTCTGGTCAGGTGCAGTGTGCCAGGAACCTCAGCCCAATCTGGTGCATCTTGGCTCAGCCTGCAGGGCTTCCATGCAGGTGTCACACTGTGCTTTAAAATACTTTGCATTTCAGACAAGGCCCTCTGTATCTTACTCTCTCCAAGCTAGGGCCTGAGTCAGGGAGTATTATTCTCACCTATAAAATAATAGAAAACCTCTGGATTCAGAATGTTTTTTGGCTCACTAACCCATCCATGGACCCCATCAGCAGCAACACTGTCCCTGTCACTTGGCTCCCTGCTGAATCCCACTCTTGGCTCATTCAGCCACCAGACAAATAGGATTCTCAGAGAAGATTCTAAGCCAGAAGAGAGGGATGCCAGCTTCTGAGCCCCCCTTGTAACTGTAGAGCTCTGGTTAGGAGACAGTATGTGTCTCTGTCTCTCTGTCAAGGTTTCACATCAGTGCTTGATAGGCTTCTGCCTCTTGCTTTTGGAGAGAAAGTGTTGCTGTTTCAACAAATCCATGTTAAAACACACACAGAAGCATACCACAAGTGTACTTATGAAAAAGATTTTTTGAAAAGTGGGCTGATTCCAGGTGTGGTGGTGCACGCCTTTAATCCTAGCACTTGGGAGGCAGAGGCAGGTGGATCTCTGTGAGTTCAAGGCCAGCCGCCTCCTCCAATTGTGAGAGAGCGAAATAAACAGCTTCCAGAATCTCCGGTGGGTGAGTCTTGAGGTACATGCCTAGAGTGGTATGCTGGGTCAGTGGGCAATTCATTCCAAGTTCTCCCAAGGTCTCCCACACTGCTCCATAGTGGCTGTATGAGTTTAAATTCACACCAGCAGATGAGTGTTTCTCTTCCCCACAACCCTCCCAGCACTTGGTATCATTTTTTCTGATCCAGCCAGTCAATGGAGTAAGAAATCTAAAGTGTTTTGTATTTTCCTAATGATTAGTGATGTTGAACACTTCTGAGGATGTTTCTCAAGCCATCTCTAATTCCTCAACTTTGTGAAAAGTCTTTGTTCAGCTCTTGCTCCATCTATTGAGCGGTCGTTTGTTCTTTCTTTGTATTATGAGTAGTTTATATATTCTGGAAATCAATGCCTTGTCATATGTTCTGTGTGAAGTCCGCCCATCCTGTGGATTTCCCTTCCCTTCCTTGATTGTTTTTTTTTTTTTTTCTTTGTTTTTTGAGTTTAATGAGGCCCATTTGTCATTGTCGACCTTAATACTTGCAAAGCTACTGTCTGATTTAGAATCTTTCTATGTCTGTGTCTTGTAGTTTGTTGGCAAATTTTTCTTCTATCAACCTTCAGAGTTTTGGGCCGGTTCACAATTATGTCTTTGATTCATTTGGAGTTGACTCTTGTACAGGTGAGAGGTAGGGGTAATTTCATTCTTTCTGCAAGCTGGTGATCCAGTTTTGCCAACACCCCACTTGCCTGAAGATCCTGTCTTTCTCCATGTGTCTTGGCCCCCTGTCAAATATGAAGAATGCTGAATTTGTATGTGCTTCAGTTTGGATCTTCAACAGGTTCTGTTTTTTGTGTCATACCAAAGCTGTTTTTATGACTAAAGCCCTATATAATACGTTGAAGTCCTAAATAAAATTATTTTTAAAACAACTCTGCTGAGCTGTCAATGGTGGTGTTCCTGTGATCCCAGCACTTAGGAGGCAGAGGCAGGTGGATCTCTGGAAGTTCAAAGGCCAGCTCACTAAATAGAGAGCTCCAGGCCACCATCTGGACTAAAGGAGACCCTGTCCTCAAAAAGATGGTAAAAAAAAGGAGTCCCAACTGTGAGGCGCCTGTAAATCCCTGGCCTCATTAAAAGCAAAGATGTGACGGAGTGCATGCCTGTTATAGACTATGTCCTTAGTACATCGGCTGTCCCCAGGCTAAATTCCCACACCAGACAAAAAAAGGAAAATATGAAAAGGGTAAAGAAGGTCAACAGATGGCACATTAGCATAAACTGGGCAGCCACTCGGGAAACGCAAATCAAGAAAAATGAACCCTGACTGAACTCCTTTTGTTTTGGCACCTGTTTTATGAGTCAGAGTTTGCTTTATAGCCCAAGGGAATCTCAAAGACTTGTTCTTTGTTGTTGGTGTTTGTTGTTGTTGTTGCTATTGTTTGCTTGCTTTTTAAAAAAATTTTGTTTTGTTTTGTTTTGGGTCAGTTTCCCTCATTCATACCACCACACCTGGCCACACAGCATTCCAAGGGGCTAAAATTTCAATCAATCACAACATCAAATGGCAGCAAAACTTTGGGATAAGAACCCTCATGCATTGGTGCAGGGAACACTTCATAGCACAACAGCTCTGGCAAACAAAGTTTCTTACAGAACTGAACCTTCTCTAATCCTAACTCTTGAAACTACTCTGTGAGGGGGCTGTAGAGATGCTCAGCAGTTAGGAGCACTGGCTGCTCTTGCAGAGTACTGGGGTTGATGTGCAGCATGCACAAGGTGGCTAATAATTGTTTGTAACTGCAGTTCCAGATGATCCAACACCTTCTTCTGACTTCAACAGGCATTGCACAATACTAGTACTCACATACATTCAGAAAATGCACCATGTACATGAAATAAAAATAAAAATTTTTTTGGTCTTTCTTGAGGCAAGGTCTCCCTGTAGCTCCAGCTGTCCTGGAATTTACTATGTAGACCAGGCTGGCCTTGAACTCACATGGATCTGCCTGCCTCTGCCTCCCAAGTGCTAGGATTAAAGGTGTGTGCCACCATGCCTGGCTTAAATAATTTTGTAAAATTCTACATAGGGCACTTTTACTTATTTTTAATTAAATAATTAATTATTTAATTAATATATTTTTTATCAAATCTAGACCCGTGTCCCCCACCCTATTCCCCCACCCCACCAGAGCTCATGCATTCTGCCAAACATGATTTTCATCTCTTTCTCAGTCTTTCTCAATATTTTCCATGTGGAAGTTGACTGTTTTGAGCAGAAGTTCACTGTTTCAGTCAGTTCTTTGATGTAGTCCTTTCTGTTGTTGTTGTTTCCAATATGCATTACTCCCAAATGCTTGGACAAAAGCTCAAGGGGCCATGCAGAAGAAATACTTACAACTACGTAACTGGCACTAGCATCCACAGATGAAGGATACCATTTGTCGTTTGTTTTTCTGGGACTGTGTTACTTCACTCAGCATGATGTCTTCTAGCTCCAGCCATTTTCCTGAAAAGCTCATGATGTCATCTTTCTTTATTGCTGCATAGAACTCCATTGTGTAGATGTACCACATTTTCTCTATCCACTTGTCAGTTGAGGAGCATTTGGGTTGGTTCCANCTAGATAGTCGCCAAAGGTGCCAAGAATACACAATGGGAGAAAAACAGTATCTTGAACAAATCATGCTGACAGAACTGGATCACCACCTGTAGAAGAATGAAATTGGAACCTTATCTTTCTCCCTGCACAAAAGTCATCTTCAAATGGATCAAAGATCTCAACATAAATCTGAAACGTTGAAACTGCTAGAAGAACACATAGGCAGTATTCTCCAAGATGTAGGTGTAGGAAATGAATTTCTTAATGGGACATCGGCTGCTCAGGCATTAAGGGCAACAATCAGTAAGTGAGACTTAATCCACAAAGCTTCTGTATAGCAAAAGAAAGGGGCAAGGATGTGAAGAGGAAACCCTCCGAGTGGGAGAAATTCTTTACCAGCTAAACATTTGACAGGGGATTAATATCCAGAATATACAAAGAACTCAAAAATAATATAGCAAGAAAAATACAACCCAATAAAAAGATGGATTAGAGACATGTACAGAATTATGATATGAAAATGGCTAAGAAACATCTTTAAAACTGCTCAACATTCTTAGTAATTTAAAAAAAAAATTAAATTTTCTCTTTTCCCAAAAATACCCAGAACAATACACAATCATAATGACAAAACAAAGTGAGAAAAAAAGAAAGGAGGGAATTTACCTTGAAAGTCCTTTGCTAAGAAATGACCCCAATAAAGGAAGTGGAACTCCACTGTGATGTTTTTGAATATGGATAGTGTTTATGAATATGTAATCCTATAAAATGTGCAAACTCCCCTTAGTCTGGATCCAGAGCTTTGAGACAAGTGTTTCTTGGAGCCAAGGCTAGCCTGAACAAACCTGCTTCCTGTGGCTGGAGAGATGGCCTAGTGGTTAAGAGCACTGACCGCACTTACAGAGGACATGGGTTCAAACACCAGCACCCACATGGTGGCTGAGAACCATCTGAAACTCCAATTCCAGGAGAACTCCAATTCCAGGGGAATCCGAGACCCTCTTCTGACCTCCACTGCATTGCACAACATGGGTGCACAAACTTGCATGCAGACAGTACATTCATACACATACAGAAATAAATTTTAAAAAATTAAAAATAAAACCTGCTTCCTGAATCTGCAACTGTTGCCTTCTCTGTCCCACAACAAGGCAAGATCTATATAGTCTTTGTCTTGTCAATATCTATTTAGATATGGCAGCAAAGGCTTGGTATACCAGAGAAATAATTGGGCTGGGCATGTGCTTCAGTTGGTAAAATTCTTGCTACTGCACCCAAACCCCTGGGCTTGATCTGCAGAATGCATTAAACCAGGCATTATAGACCACACTGTCTGTGATTGTAATCTCCTCGTCTATGAGTGAGAACAGAAGGATCATAAGTTCAGAGGTCAACCTGAGCTCCATATCAAGTTCAAGGACAGCATGGGCTAAAGGAAACCTGGTCCTTTAAAAATTGAGCAAAATAGAAAGAAGTAGCTGGGGATGGGGGTCCATGCCTTTAATTCCAGGACTCAGGAGGCAGAAGCCTGGTCTACCTAGTAGAATTCTAGGACAGCTGGCAGTACAGGGAGACCCTGTCTCAAAAAAAAAAAGGAATGAAAGAATGATGGACGAAAGGAATGAAGGAAAGAACGAAAAGAAAGAAAGAAAGAGAGAGAGAGAGAGAGAGA
>VZQC01000403.1:206148-273535 GCA_009823505.1 Rhizomys pruinosus
CTTCATGTTGATGGCGGTGGGCTGCACAGCCTGCCCAACTTCTCTCTACTCTGTCCTGTCTTGATTCAACCTGGCTTCCCTCTCCCAGACCCATCTGCCTACCTGCCATCTATTCACAGCACACTATCCCACAATAGACCCAGTAGACTGGTTTCTGTGTCAGACCAGGAGAGGGAGGTGTGGAACACTTTTGGAATTTGAAAAGGAGTGCATTGCTTCTTAAAATCCCTTTCTTGTTCTTTTTGTTTTAATTTCTTTTCTTCCTCATCCCTTGAATTATATATTTTAAGAGCTATTTTGAGGAGATAATCCCAGGGTATGTTGAGGCCCCTGGGTAGTTTTTGAAGTTTCTGCCCAATGTCTGATGCAGGCTCTTTAATAAAGTGATAGTGGAAAAGGAGGTTTCCTTCTGTTGCGTCCAGATCAATATTGGTGCACTTAGTTATTACTTCTAATAGTCTATTTAAGAAAAGGGCTGGATTTTCAGCTGGCTCTTAGGTAATTTCTTTTTGCTTTTCTTTTTTTCTTTTGGTCTTTTTGAGACAGGGTCTCCCTGGAGCCCCAGATATCCTGAACTCATTCTGTAGAAGACCAGGCTGGCCTTGAACTCACAGAGATCCACCTGCCTCCGCTTCCCAAGTGCTAGGATTAAAGGCTTGTGCCACCACACCTGGCCTTCTTAGGTAATTTTTTTAAACTTGGGTAAATTCATTCTGGAGTGGGTTTTTTGGTGCATGCCCTCAGCTAAGCAGGTAATCATGCATTGTATTTGGTAAGAGCCCTCACCAGTAGCTTGGTAATTCCAGCCTGGGTCCCTTAAAGGGAACTCTATCTCCCCCCCCCCAATCCCCTGGGAATTGGGGGCTTTCTTAGTGTAGTCTGTCTGCATATTCCCTGGCTGCCTTCCAAATGCAAAATTTTTCATCCATTATTAGGGTTCAGTTAAGGATGCAATAGACATCTCATCAAATGAGAGAGTAAATTTGGCATAGTCTGCTGAATTGTTTTTAAAAATGGAGGGGATTGGGCTGGAGAGATGGCCTAGCGGTTAAGAGCACCGATCGCTCTTGCAGAGGACCCGGTTCGATCCCTAGCACCCACATGGCAGCCAAGAACCGTCTGAAACTCCAATTCCAGGAGAACTCCAGTTCCAGGGAAATCCAACACCCTCTTCTGACCTCCGCGGCATTGCACAACATGGGTGCACAAACTTGCGTGCAGACAGTACATTCATACACATACATAAATAAATAAAATTTAAAAAAAATGGAGGGGATTTTCTGAGCAAGATCCCAATTTTTCTTCTATGTGTTCCAAATTCTGGTGAGGGCTCCCCCTTTTCCCCCTAACTTCTCTCAGAGGGAATATATTCGCACTCATTTCTGAGCTGAGTGACTAGTGCAGAAGGTGCAGAGCTTGCAGGGGCTGAGTGCAACCCAGGGAGTTGGTGATCAATGGGGATGGAGGGTGGGGGCACAGAAAGAACCCAGTGGAAGTGGGTGAGGCAGGGGTGCTCTGGGTCCTGTTGTCCCAGAAGTTGAACTAGAATGAGGTGGGATGAAGGTTGGAGACTGCAGTTAGTTCTCGAAACCCAGGAATTGGAGGCCTAAGCTGGAGGGTAGGGAGAAAGTG
Organism: Rhizomys pruinosus; assembly: GCA_009823505.1. NCBI lineage: Eukaryota > Metazoa > Chordata > Mammalia > Rodentia > Spalacidae > Rhizomys > Rhizomys pruinosus. The sequence goes on from VZQC01000403.1 coordinate 207,781, forward strand.
GGTCAGGGTTTGCACTTAGTGGTTGGGGAGGTAAGGAGGTTGCCAGCAAGTGGGGTGAAGAAAGGGGAAGGGAACTCAGAGATTCTGAGGGAGCAGAAGGAAGAGAAGTTGAGAGGTGGGGGGGAGAGGTGTAAGCCTGGAAGTCTATATTGTATGGTGGTGGTTCATCTGCTGGGTCAAATTCTGGGATTAAAAGGGGGCTTTTGTGTGTGTGTGTCTTTTTGAGACAGGGTCTCCCTGTAGCCCCAGCTGTCCTGGTTGTCCTGGAACTCATTCTGTAGACCAGGCTGTCCTCGAACTCACAAAGATCCACCTGCCTCTGCCTCCCTGATTGCTAGGATTAAAGGCATGTGCCACTACACCCAGCAAGGGAGCTGTTTTTAAGCTTTGTTTTGGGCTTTGCCAACATAGATGGATCTGGTGTGTAGTACAGGAAGAACAGAGGGAGGGGCAGCCCAGAACACAAAGAAAGGCTGGGAGATAAGGCATTTCACACCATTTTAGATTTTGAATTAAAATGTTTTTATAGCTGACAAAATTCAGATATTAAATGTTCCATGTTTGGGTCAACAACTCCCAATGTTCAGTAGATATTTTGGCCAGATTTGGACCAACAGTGGAATAAATTCTGTCTGAGTTTCTCCAATTGAAGTTCCTTTAGGTGTGCCTGGAAGCAAACCAAATGTGTGTCTTTTGGAGCCAGCCAATAGAACAAATATTAGGGTTTAAATAATTAAAATTAAAGCTGAAATTCATGAAACTGGAGAGAAGAAATAAAGGAGTGAAGCAGATTGTACCAGACTGCCCAGAATTATTCAAACTGACCCAAAGAAGGAGGTGAAGACACATATGTTATGGACTGAGTAGGTGGTGGTCTAGTACCACTGAAATTCAGAGCACTATTGGGTAAAATTTCAAAAACTTTTTGCCTTATAAGTTGGAAAAGTCTAGGAGAAATATATGTATATATTTATGGCTCTTCTAATTGGGCATATGGTTCCTTAGCTTTATTCATACTCCAGACACAGTAGAAAATAACATACAAAACAAAAAGGTGCAGGGGAAAATAAAACAGATCAACAAAATAAAATAATACTGAAATGGGAAATATTCCAACACAGCAAAGACCATGGACTGGACTGATACATTCTTCCAGAATTTTAAATTTATTCTTGTCCTATATATTGAATTTTTACTATATTTTATGTTCAGACCCCCATATGTATTCTTCTTAATACACATATATCCTTTTATACATACATACATACATACATACATACATACATACATATATAGATATATCCCCCTATGTTCTCAGAATCTTTTGCTGTGCATCCACCAACTGGAGAGTGATCAACTTATCCAATCTTAAGGATCAACTCTACCTCTCTCATCTGGTTGCCAATAGTCCCTCACCTAGAGCTAGGTCTCTTAGCCACTTCCCCACCTCCATGCTGGGAGTCTGTCTACCTTGAGATGACCTCATACTTATGCTTGCTGTCAGCATTGATTTGAGTTTAATAATTCCTCACCACCTCCCCAATTCCATGATGGGATTCTGTCTGGCTTGAGGTCACATTAAATTCTGTCTGGCTTGAGAGTTGGGGGTCTTGTGCTTGCTGTCACCATTGCTGTGAGTTCATGTGAATAACACCCAGCTGTCCAGAAAATTCCATTTCCTTGTGGCCATCTACCACAGCAATCACTGAGCCCTAAAGGGAAAGTTTGATCTAGGTGTCCTCTTCAGGGATATGCTCCCAACAGTCTCTTATTCTCTCAACACTGCCAATTGTGGGTCTCTGTCTTAATCACCATCAGCTACAAGAGGCTGATTCTCTGGTGAGAGTTGAGAGATGCATTCATCTAACCATAAATTCTTCTAGATTTTTAACCAACCCCAACGATTTCCAAACCATTCCACTAAAAAATAGAGAAGTACTTGAAAAAAGTCACCATATGAACCTAAAAGTAACTTGACATCTCCAAACAATTTCAGTAGTCAAACTTAGATATTGTTAACCATTGATTATTATTATCTGCTAAAAGAGAGGCCTAGATATCAAGATTTTTTAAGTCAGGAAAGATGGACCCAGGCAGGGATATTTACTAATTTTGCTGTTGTTGGAGTTAGAAGGGTTACTTTGTGGGATCCTGTCCATTTAGAATCTAGTGAGGGACATTTGTTCTTGGATAGATAGACCTGGTCAAAGGCGTATTTTCCTCAGCTTTGGGAAATGGAGGTGGAGAGAGGCAGGGGCCAGTTATTGGGTTGTATGTCTGGAGGAAGGATTAGTCTTCCATATATAATTTCAAATGGGCTAACATGGGTAGTTTGTTTTTGAAGGGCCCATAATTTTACCAGGGCTAAGGGAAGAAGCTTTACCCAGTCTAATTTGTGTTCCAACACTAGTTTGGTTAGAGTTTCTGTAAGGGTGTGATTAGTTCTTTCTACCTTTCCAAAGGACTGTGGGTGATATGGAATGTGGAAATTCCAAGAGATACTGAGAGAAGAATATTGATTTGGGGTTATCATTGTGGGGAATTCTGGCCATCTGTCTGACTGTATGGAGGTTGGAGTTCCCAAATCTTGGGATGATTTTTATAATTAAGAAATGACTTAGCTAGGCATGGTGGCACATGCTTTTAATCCTAGCACTTAGGAGGCAGAGGCAGGTGGATTTTTGTGAGTTCGAGTCCAGCCTGGTCTACAGAGTGAGTTCCAGGACACCTGGGGCTACAGGGAGACCCTGTCTCAAAAAGACCAAAAAAAAAAAAAAGAAAGAAAGAAAAGAAATGGCTTTTAGGCTCATGACCTAATGATGTGCAGTTATTCTGGTATGTCTGCCTTTTATGGTGGTCAGTTTTCTGAACAACACTTATTGTTCTTTTGACTTGGATTTTTGACAAGTGGATTGTGATTCTTCATGTAAGGGTTCTGATCTGAACTTGTCAATTTGGAATTCTGAACATGCCCTGTGTGCAGTAATCTAGACCCATGCTTTGCCCCTCCCATTCCTATGAGTTGCAGCTGTGGATGGCACAGAGAGGGCTAGGGCATATCTCCAGGAGATTTGCCCTTTATGCAAAACCTCATTAAGAAAGCATCACCCAAGTCCTGTATAAGCCTCAAGCAAATCTCTTTATTCTAAGATTCTCTGGCAAGTCTCCATGGCATATTTCATTTAATTGCCATTTGTTACAAGTGTGTATAGTAAAAGAGCAGAATCCCAGAAAACTCAGGAAAGGGCCCAGGATTCTAAGGAATGTGCTTCACACAAAGGAGATGGGAGGAGAGAATTCCTTAGATAAGCCTTAAGTGAACTGACAAACTTGGGGGAAAGGAGTTAACCATTAAGAGCATACATAAATCCTGGTAAAAGCAAGGGAGATAGTTTAGCAATAATAGAATGCACTTAAGCTCTAATTAGAGTATGCACTAATAAGGAGAAAAGTACTAAGAAGAGGCAGATATTAAATCAAATGAAGACTCTCCCAGGATGATTTTTCCCATGGAGCAGAGGAATTTAGTGCTTGGCAGCTGCATCCTCTCTGGTTTTCCAATGACATGGTCCTTAATCAACTCTGTTTCAGTAGCCCATTTCCCTGTCTGGGCTGAGTTTCTAGCTTAGAACCTGCTGAAGTCCATTTTATTCTAAATTAACTCATTCTGGGCTACAGCACTGTATTTTTGAGTTCACACTTTTTTAATCTTTGGAAAATTTACTGCTTTATTATTGAATGGATCATGAATAGATTTAGCCTTTATGTCTTCTACCTGTTCCACTCCAAGGCACTCCAATTACCTCCTCTTTGTCTTTGTACTACAGTACTACATTTTATATTAATGTATGGAAAATTCAAACAGGCACCATTTGAAATGTTTGTACCCAGTAATAGCTATGTAAAAGCCCTGGTAGGTCATTCACTCATATTTCCATTTTAATGTGTATTATAAATTTATTTTTGTGTGAAATTGCATGTGTGCATGTGCCATGGAATGTGTGTGGAAAACAGAGGAATACTCAGAAATTGGTTCTCTCATTTCACCCTACAGTTTATAGAGTTCTTTCTCCAGAAGAAATCTGTTTTCCATTGAGAACAGAACTTGGACAAATCCAAGAGTATGATGTGTCACCCATGAGAAAAAATGGATCTTCCTCTCTCACATTGTCTCACCCTCCTCTCAAAAGCCCAGGGTCTCTCAAGGGAAGAGGGTGGCATATCAGATGGTAAAGGCTAAAGAAGGGTGGTGATTTGTGAAATCACAGTAAAAAAAGAACTGGACTTTGGACTTGGCGATCCTGGGCTGTACAACAATTGGATTCAGATGTTTGTTTGCTAATTGGATTTACACGGATACCCCATATATTTTTGCCTGTGTACTAACTGGTCAAATTAAACAAACAATTTGAAAAACAAACAAGCAAACAAACAAAATCAAACCAAAAGAGTATAGACATGGTGCAGGCAGTGCACCGTGCTCTGTGCCATGCCTATTACTGTTCAATTGGAGGTCCACTTCTGGACTGATGATTAAGGAATGTGGGTATGGTTGTCAATTCCCTGTTCTATTACTTCTTTTTTCTTTTTATTTTTGTATGTGTATGAATGTACTGTCTTGCATGTAGGTTTGTGCACCCGTGTTGTGCAATGACGCAGAAGTCAGAAGAGGGTCTCAGATTGCCTTGGAACTGGAGTTTCCTGGAAATGGAGTTACAGACAGTTCTTAGCTGCCATGTGGGTGCTGGGGATCGAAACTGGGTCCTCTGCAAGAGCAGTCGGTGCTCTCAACTGCTAGGCTATCTCTCCAGCGCCTCTATTACTCCTTTGAAGAGTCTCCATCATGGTGTGCATTCACTGCTGCATAAATTCCTGTCCTCTGCATAGATCACATACAGGATTGAATGAGGCACAGCAGGTGCCAACAGATGCCTCTCACACCAGCGAAAGGGGGTTGGCTGGGCTTTGCCATGACAAGTTTAATCTGAAAAATTCAATTGGCAACTAATAATGGTCAATATTTACAAGCAGCCATGTTATGTGACATGCATGTGTTTGCCTGTATGAATAAACCAAGCTAAATAAGCTCTCCATCACCCATGACTCTGCAGGAATTCATGGCAAAGAAAATAAGCCCGACACAGAACAAATGTGGCAGGATTCACTCACATGCAGAATCCAGGAATTGAGCAGGAAGAGCACTCAGGAGAGGTTGGGGGTGGGAGGAGAGAAGATGGTCAAAGACAGAGTTCCGGCAAGGAGGAATGTGGGAAAGTGATCAACCTTACAACTAGCGGTGACAGTTGTTAACATGTTGTACACTTCAGCACTGCTGCATGGATTCTTAAGGTGCTCATCTCAGTACATTTCATTCCAGCCTTGGAGAAGAACTTGTCCCCAGGTAGGAAACATGACATGATGCACTTTGCAAACATGACTAAATGCCAGGCCATAGACTGAATTTCTGTGTTCTTCAAAGTCACATATTAAAACCCCAACTGTATCCACCACCCACACACNCCAGGGACATGTGTCCCCTATGAATATAAAAAATTTAGTTAAGTCTTTTTTCTTTAACCCGAATTCCTCTCTCCCTGAAAGCTGTCTTGAAGTACTGAATAAACTTTTCTTCCTTAGACAGTGAATTGCCCATCTTTAAAGATCAAGGAACTACTTACCTTTTTCTCCCGAGGATTTGCGCTCCGTGGGTGGCGAAGTGTCCTCTCTTTTTCTCGAAGTTCTCCATGCTCCGCTGATGGCGAAGCACCCTCTCTTTTTCCCGAGGTTTTCCGCATTCCGCTGATGGCAAAGCGCCCTCTCTTTTTCCTGAGGTTTTCCGCGTTCCGCTGATGGCGAAGCACCCTCTCTATTATGTCGTCCGGCCGGACCTCCTTGTTCCTTGTCTGGTAGAGGGGTCTCTTACCTCGAGCCCCTACGTCAGGTGCCAATATGACCCTGTCTATGGGTCATGTAACGTCAGGTACCCGAGGGGGACCCCAAAACCTGAAATATAATGGGTGAGAGAAAAGAACGAGACATTGCAAAGGTTGTCAAAGTCTACTTTATTGAGCAAAGACAGCAGTATATATTTAGCAAAAGGCAGGAAGAATCAGGAAGAGGGGAGGGGGTAGAAAGTAGCTCTTGTAAGAGTTAAAAGTTTATCGGGTGGGCTGCTTGCACTGGCAGAGACTGTTTGCTCATGATAAGCTTCCTCCGTGGGCTGTTGGCTCCAGCAGAAGCTGTTTACTTGTGATAAGCTTCCTCCAGAACATCAGGTATGCAGGTAGGAAGCTTCTCTGCACATCTGCACCTTTAGGGAACAGCTCTGAAGCTATTTCAGAGTTAACCCTTTATGAACAGGCTTATAGCTCCTCACATATTTCCATTTTAACGTGTATTATAAATTTATTTTTGTGTGAAATTGCATGTGTGCATGTGCCATGGAATGTGTGTGGAAAGAGGAATATTCAGAAATTGGTTCACTCATTTCACGCTACAGTTTATAGAGTTCTTTCTCCAGAAGAAATCTGTTTTCCATTGAGAACAGAACTTGGACAGATCCAAGAGTATGATGTGTCACCCATGAGAAAAAATGGATCTTCCTCTCTCACGCTGTCTCACCCTCCCCTCAAAAGCCCAGGGTCTCTCAAGGAAAGAAGGTGGCATATCAGATGGTAAAGTCTAAAGAAGGGTGGTGATTTGTGAAATCACAGTAAAAAACGAACTGGTCTTTGGACTTGGTGATCCTGGGTTGTACAACAATTGGATTCAGATATTTGTTTGCTAATTGGATTTACACGGATACCCCATATTTTTTTGCCTGTGTACTAACTGGTCAAATTAAACAAACAATTTGAAAAACAAACAAACAAACAAACAAAATCAAACCAAAAGAGTAGAGACATGGTGTAGGCAGTGCACCCGTGCTCTGTGGCATGCCTATTACTGTTCAATTGGAGGTCCACTTCTGGACTGATGATTAAGGAATGTGGGTATGGTTGTCACTTCCCTGTTCTATTACTTCTTTTTTCTTTTTATTTTTATATGTGTATGAATGTACTGTCTTGCATGTAGGTTTGTGCACCCGTGTCGTGCAATGACATGGAAGTCAGAAGAGGGTCTCAGATTCCCTTGGAACTGGAGTTTCCTAGAATTGGAGTTACAGACAGTTCTTAGCTGCCATGTGGGTGCTGGGGATCGAAACTGGGTCCTCTGCAAGAGCAGTCGGTGCTCTCAACTGCTAGGCTATCTCTCCAGCCCCTCTATTACTCCTTTGAAGAGTCTCCATCATGGTGTGCAGTCACTGCTGCATATTCCTGAATTCCTGTCCTCTGCCTAGATCACATACAGGATTGAAGGAGGCACAGCAGGTGCCAACAGATGCCTCTCACACCAGCAAAAGGGGGTTGGCCGGGCTTTGCCATGACAAATTTAATCTGAAAAATTCGATTGGCAACTAATAATGGTCTATATTTACAAGCAGCCATGTTATGTGACATGCATGTGTTTGCCTGTATGAATAAACCAAGCTAAATAAGCTCTCCACCACCCACGACTCTGCAGGAATTCATGGCAAAGGAAATAAGCCTGGCACAGAACAAATGTGGCAGGATTCACTCACATGCAGAATCCAGGAATTGAGCAGGAAGAGCACTCAGGAGAGGTTGGGGGTGGGAGGAGAGAAGATGGTCAAAGACAGAGTTCCAGCAAGGAGGAATGTGGGAAAGTGATCAACCTTACAACTAGTGGTGACAGTTGTTAACATGTTGTACACTTCAGCACTGCTGCGTGGATGCTTAAGGTGCTCATCTCAGTACATTTCATTCCAGCCTTGGAGAAGAACTTGTCCCCAGGTAGGAAACATGACATGATGCACTTTGCAAACATGACTAAATGCCAGGCCATAGACTGAATTTCTGTGTTCTTGAAAGTCACATATTAAAACCCCAACTATATCCACCCCCCACCCCCCAAAAAAATCTAGCACTTTGCTGTTTAAATAGTGGGCTTCCTCTTCAAATCTATGTACACATCTATATTATTTCATATAGTTCTTGAGTTTCTCTTACAATCCAGTGATTTAATTCAATAACAATCTTTTGTTTCTACAATAATCTCAACTATTTCTTTATTATTCCTTAATTACTATCTATCCTAGTTTGTCTTCCATTGCTGTGACAAAGCACTCTGACCGACACCAACATGGGGAGGAAAGGTTGTATTCAGCTTACACCAACATCTAATGGCCTGGCTTTTCATTGACCTCCCTTCCTCATGATGGATTCCCTGACCTGGGAGGCTCTGGACAGATTCTTTTGCCACTTTCCATGGCCCAAATCCATTCTCCAACTTGAAGATCAATTCTGGTTTGGTCATGCAGTACCCTGCAAGAATGATAAATAAGATGCAAATTATAACAGATTTCTAAAACCAATCCATTGGTAAAGAACTAGTGTCGACTTAGGACCTGTGCCTTGATCATAAAAACAGAAATTTTCATTGCAGATGGTTTCCACTACAGTCTTAATGCAGTGAAAAATTACTTGCAAGTGTCCTAAAATTCCATAATACAGACATAAAACCATGATTTAATAAAACATAGAAAGGAAAGATATGAAATACAATATAAAAAATGATATTTAGGCAAAACTGAACAAAAGTATGATTATACCAATGAATCTGAAAAAAATCTGTCAATTGATGACTACATTCAATGGAAAAAGAACCCTAACTTAAAAACAACACAGTTCAACACATAGGCTTGAGGATAAAAATCATAAATATAGAAATTTGTTATTTTTAATGAATTCTGGGTAAATTACCTCACAGGTATTCCACAAGAAAAAAAACTCAAAAATTCACCTTCAGTGAAAGAATTCTTCAACACTGGAGAAGCACACACATACACATATTCTGGATTCTCACAGGAATTATAATAGATTTCCCAAGCAAATGACTCTACATTACATTACCATCAAAGGTCATAGAAAATGTGATAAGGCCAGGTGTGGTGGCTCATGGCTTTAATCCCAGTACTAGGGAGGCAGAAGAAGAATTGGTGTGAGTTGAATGCCAGCCTGGTCTACATGGTGATTTCAGGACAGCTGGGGCTACAGGAAGACCCTGTCTCAAAAACGAACAAAAAAGAAGAAGAAAAAAAGAAAAGAAAAGGTGATATACAGCAGTAAAAATGACAAGGGCTGGAAGTGTTTCTGGTGGAGCTATCTGGGAGACACATTTCCTAAGTACCATGGTCATCTCATTCATTCATCAACATGGGTTTGAAGGACACTTTCCTTGAGGTATGTACTCCATGCACACCTCTGAAAAACTGTTTCTTCTATATCTGCCCCAAAACATCAAAGACAGAGAATGATGTCTCATGTATACAAATATTTATACATGTGGTGGCTACTAACTGTTCAGGAAAGTCAAGGAATTGTTAGCAGGTTTATGGACACTTGCAAGATGAAGTCCATTTGATTTAGGACAAGTGTAAAAGTTTGTTTCTTGCTCCCAGTTTGTGGTTGCCCCCTCTGAATCCTGTGTTGGAATATGAGGTCTCAGTATCCTGAAGGCCAGGGAGGGTCGCATTCCTGCTGTCATGGCCTTCCCAACATGCTGCACAATAACCCTCTGGAACTTTGAGTCAAAAGACATTTTATTGCCCTGAAATTCTATTTTTTAATAAGGGAATTCTAACACAACCACAGAAAAGTAACTTTTCAAACATGAGATATATGTCATGCAGGAAGAGAAAAATTATAGATGTTCTTAACATACCTGCAAATTAAACTTGTCCTCCACAGAAAGAGAAGAAATCAGTGGTGACTCAACCATGGAAAAGGTATAGGGGAACAATGGATGGCAGGAAGAGGGGAGTAATTAATGGGAGGGGTATGGAAGTGATGAGGAACTTATGGTCTACAGAACAGTAGTGAGCACATGTTGACAATAAATAAGTAAATATTTCAAAATGGCTTTCAGATTTTATTTTAGTTTTTAAAATGCTTTGTTGAGTTTTGTGAAATTCACAAAAGAGTCTTAATCAAATGTAAACAACTCCCATCATCCATATTCCCCATAACACTCACCCCCACCATATTCCATGCATTCTATCAAATATATTATATCCTGTGTGGTTAAGGATGTTATTCTAATTTGTCTTCCATTGCTGTGACACAACACTGACCAACACCAACTTGGGGAGGAAAGGGTTTATTCAGCTTACATCTTCTGGGTCACAGTTCATCACTTAGGGAGCCCAAGGCAGGAACTCAGGGCAGGAACCTGGAGGCAGGAGCTGAAGCACAGGCCATGGAGGAGTGATGTTCACTGGCTTGCTCTCTACTGGCTTGCTCNTGACCTCCACAGAAAAGAGAAGAAATCAGTGGTGACTCAACCATGGAAAAGGTATAGGGGAACAAAGGATGGGAGGAAGTGAGGAGTAATTAGTGGGATGGATATGGAAGTGATGAGGAACTTATGGTCTACAGAACAGTAGTGAACACATGTTGACAATAAATAAGTAAATAATTCAAAATGGCTTTCAGATTTTATTTTAGTTTTGAAAATGCTTTGAGTTTTGTGAAATTCATATAAGAGTTCTTAATCAAATGTAAACAGCCCCAAAATCCATATTCCCCATAACCCTCACCCCCACCGTATTCCATGCATTCTGTCAAATATATTATATCCTGTGTGCTCAAGGATGGGTACCCACACGTCCTTTGGTGCAAGTATATCCACTGGAGTCTAGTCAACCTATCTACAGATCTTAAAGATTTAATTTCCGTCACCCAGCAGCAGTCAGTTACTAGTTCCTAGGCTAGGGTTGGGGCCTGTTACCCATTTGCCTCATTCCATGGTGAGTCTCTCTCTGAGTCAGCACGGGTCCTATCCATGCTGCTACCATTGCTGCACATTCATACAGCCAGGTTCCCAGTGGCTTTTAGATTTTAAAGGCTGCCAATACAAACAAGCACTGCATGAGGTACAGTGCTTTATGGGATCATTATACAAAAGTGTATTGCAAGCCATATCATTCAATATAATGTACATTTTTATCATGTATTGATGAAAATGTAGATAATGCACTCAGAAGAAAATGTTAGGAACAACTGCCTGCAATGGTGGCTCATCAGGACTCAGGAGGCAGAGGAAGCAAGCTAGTCCTCTGGATTCAAGGCAAGCCTGGTCAATACAGTGAATTCCAAGAAATTCAGAGCTACATACTGAGACACTGTCCAAAATAGAAATGTGGAAAATTAGGAGCAAATATATTTAACAGACAATAAGAAAGTAATTGGAACTTATAGTTAAGGAGAGTGAGACTCACCCAAGAACACAAATCTGCTGTAGTTCTCCAGCATCACATTCCTGGAGTGGATCCTCTGCTCAGTGCTCAGTTCCTGCCACTCATCCCAGGTGAAGTCCACAGCTACATCATCAAAGGACATAGAGCCCTGTAAGAAAATAAATTTCTTCTTCAATCCAGATCAAAAAATTAGGGGTGATGGGTAAAACAGGGAAAGAACAGAAATTTCTATCTGTCCATAGAAGAATGTTTATGTTCTCTCTTCCAGTTTCTCTTTTGCAGTCCAAATTATAAGAAATTTACACAAAAGATTGAAATAATCAAGGAATAGACTTCCTCCTTCCTTCCAGCACAGGTGTGATAATGGAGAAATTAAAATCAAATAAATGAACAAAGAGAAAACAAGATTATGAGTGTTTATGTCAGAGGACAAAGAATATTCACAATGGAACTTTGTTAAGAAGTGAGACTATGTTTATATCCACAGAATAGCACTGCTCTTAGCCTTGATCAGAGAACTTACTTTTTACAGTGTGTGACAAATAATAAAGACCCAGAAATGTGAACCTTTTGAAAAGAAGTGAGTGTTAAGGGCTATCTCTAAATGAGACTATATCACCAGCTCAAAAAGTCTGAAAATTTCACACACAAAAAAATGGCTGAAAAAATGCCTAGAGTGCAGTGGAGGACTGTGGCAGAGCTGGGAAATGCTCTGTTCTTAAATGGCTAATGTACCAAAGCCAACTGGACACATCAACTTACCAGGAAGGACTAGCTCAAAGGGCCCATCCCTTTGTGGCATCACCACTGGAGGTTCTAAGGGGTTCCAGTGCCTGTAGCACAAGGGAAAAGGGACAGGCACTACTGAGGGAACTACAGATGAAGAAAGCAATGTATTTTCAGTTCACTGGGTCAGGCAGGAATGTGTCACTGAAGATTTAAGAGTTCACTTTATAGGGTCCCAGAGATTGATATGAAGCTTTAGTGAGCCCAATGTGTCCATTAGGTTAGCAGGACCTTGGGAAGAAGGAAAGGTTTCAGCAGGTGTATTCGAGTTAACAGCAGCATGATAAATATATCTGTAAAGTGACAGAACAACTTAGGCAAGGGGGAAAAAGGCACAGAAGAGAAAGGTGTCTTTCTGGGTTACTCAGAGGTAAATGTGGCAGGACACCTGTAGAGCTCTAATTCCTAAGGAAGAAATGGAAAAAAAATGGCACCTTCTAGGTTAATATGTTACCAAGTGAGTTATCACTAGATATTATAGTAAGAATATGAAACATTCCAATTAAATCAAAAGGGAAACAACCTGCAGGTTTGGTTGTGTCAGCACTGTATAAAGCAGAACTGATTTGCCCAAATGTTTTGAAGAGAAATAATTTCAGGTATGGAAACATTGCCATATCAGGTAAGAGAAAGAGATGGGAGCAAGCAGATGTTGATAACTTGCAACCCATCACTTCAATCTAAGTGAAACAGTCTAGAACAGAATAATCCAGTTACTGAGCATGGAGACAGATGTCTTTTACGCCAGCAGTTTGGAGGCAGAATGTGACATCAAGACCAGCCTGTTCTCCATAGACAGTTTCAGGACAGCTGGTGGCTACTGGTAGATCCTATTTCAAAATCAATGAAACAAGAAATATAAGAGAAAAAAGAAAAGAAAGAAGGAAGTAGGGAGAAAGAAAAGAGATGAAGGCAAAAAAGGAAAGAAAGAAAATAAATGTAATAATTAAATGTGCTGGAATTAAAGTGAATGGCACCTTAAAGTAAATAGCTTGAGGGTTCTAAAAAATATAATTCCCAAGAAAGAACAAGCTTGAATTCACTCAAATACATTTTTTCCTACAATTCAGCAGTGTGTAAATGTTCATCTCATAAATTTGTAATTGAAAATGAGCTTGGAAAAAATGACTTTTATTCATAAAGATAACTCCAGACTGCTATGAACACTCAAATAAAATTTTACCAAAATGCACCTTGAATAGTCTTTTAGAAAATGTTCTCTTTTTGTAAAATAGACTCAGATATTTGCAAGTATAATGATGATAGGATTATTGAAGTGTATAAAGCTTCATACAGTTTGCTGAATTTCCTATCAAAGAAATTAATTAGAGGTAAGTTTTTACATGTTTTTCTGTAAAGAAGATAAAAGAAAATACATGCCCACATTCATATCTGTGCACTGTGTAAATATGGTGGACACGTGACTTTACTTGATCTATCTTTATAGCAAGGCAAATATGTTGTGATACACAGAGCTTCTCACAGACAGAATATATTAGTATTGTACAAATATTACAAAAAAGATAAAAGCACCCAAAACACTGTCAAGACAAAGCTAACATGATACTTAAAGAAGAAGAATTCAGAAGTAAGGCAAGTGAGTGAAGGGTGAGCACAGTGACACTGTGCATAGGAAAGTGCTCCCAGCACTCCTTCAGAGGGGATGTTCCCGACACTGCAGAGCACACACTTGCTGTACTGTGGGATGAAAAGCACTGGAAAACTCTTCCTTTTGAGCACTGACAGGAATGTACAGATGAAGATAGTGGTTTGCCTTTGGGATCAGGAACTTTACTGTTTCTCTGGAGTGCCTAAGCCAGACAAAAAATGCACACTGAATTTGAGAGATGAAAGGATGAGCTGGTAATAGTGTCCTATGAAGAACAAAGCACTTCACCTAGGAAACCCAAAGAAATATCTCTAGAAATTTTATTATCAAGAAAATTCTGTAGTAGCCAGTAACATGAATAAACACTTGTCTTCACTTTATGACTACTCATTCAGCAGTGGGTTGTTTACCTACAAGACCATAGAGTTTATGCTCTTTGTTTCTCTCCCTCCTGATACAGATCTCTATTTCTGTTACACTGTGATACAATCATATACAAGAAATTACTTCAATTATCTTCTTTTTCAAGGCTTGCTCTGTGTCCTGTCATAAACTATTTTAAAGAAAGTTCTGCAAACTGCTGAGAAGAATGTGAATGCTACAGCATTGGGACAGATATTAGTAGGTATATTTGAGAGGTTGCATAATAGCAATCAAATCTTTCCTATTTTTTTCAAGATTCCTAGTCTGCATTCATTGCTTGAGGAATGGAGACCATAATATGCTGGATTATATAGAAAAGTGTGCACGGATCCCTGCCATTTTGTCACTGATTCCATGAATGTGTTTTCCAATTACTCATTTGTTCCTAGACCATTACAGTGCACTCTTTTCCTGTGTCCTCATGAATGTGTTCCTATTTCTCTTTGGTGAGTAGACTTCACCATCTTTTTATTTATTTATTTATTTATTTATTTATTTATTTATTTATTTATTTATTTATTTATTTTGTCTTTTCGAGACAAGGTCTCCCTGTAGTCCCAGCTGTGCTGGAACTCACTCTGTAGACCAGGCTGGCATNTGGGTATTTTTGAGAGGTTGCATAATAGCAATCAAATCTTTCCTATTTTTTTCAAGATTCCTAGTCTGCATTCATTGCTTGAGGAATAGAGACGATAATATGCTGGATTATATGGAAAAGTGTGCACTGATCCCTGCCATTTTGTCACTGATTTCATGTATGTGTTTTCCAATTACTCACTTGTAACTAGACCATTACAGTGCACTCTTCTTTCCTGTGTCGTCATGGATGTGTTCCTATTTCTCTTTGGTGAGTAGATTCCACCATCTTTTTTTATTATTTATTTATTTATTTATTTATTTTGTCTTTTTGAGACAAGGTCTCCATGTAGTCCCAGCTGTACTGGAACTCACTCTGTAGACCAGGCTGGCATCGAACTCACAAAGATCTGCCTGCCTCTGCCTCCCAAGTGCTAGGATTAAAGGCATGCTCCACCACGTCCGGCTATTATTTTAGCAATTGAAATGTCATCACTTTTTTTTTAATCTAGGCCCATGTCTCCCCACATTCCCCCACCCCACCAGAGCTCATGCATTCTGCCAAACATGCTTTCCATTTCTTTCTCAGTCTTTCTCAATATTCTCACTGAGGAAGATGACTGTTTTGAGCAGAAGTTCACTGTCAGTTCTTCGATGCAGTCTTTCTGTTGTTGTTGTTGTTGTTGTTGTTGTTGTTGTTGTTCTTGTTGTTTCCAATATACATCATTCCCAACTGCTTTGGACGAAAGCTCAAGGGGCCGTGCACAAGAAATACTTACAACTCGGTAATTGGCACTTGCATCCAGAGATGAGGGATATCATTTCTCATTTGTTTTTCTGGGACTGTGTTACTTCACTCAGCAGGATGTCATGTAGCTCCAGCCATTTTCCTGCAAAGCTCATGATGTCATCTTTCTTTACTGCTGCATAGAACTCCATTCTGTAGATGTACCACATTTTCTCTATCCATTAATCCGTTGAGGGGTATTTGGGTTGGTTCCAGCTTCTTGCTATTGTGAAGAGAGCTGAAATAAACATGGCTGTGCATGTATCTCTGTGGTGGGGTGAGTCTTGAGGGTACATGCCTAGGAGTGGTATGGCTGTGTCGGGTAGCAAATTCATTCNTAAGCGAAATAAAAAAAAAAAAAAAAAGAAAAAGGAGTAACACAGATTAACGAAATTAAGGATGTTTGTTTCTAGCTTTGGTCTCTTCTCATTGCTGTGCACCAAAACCAATCGACTGCATCGCCCAAGCTTGGGCAGGCAGGACAAGGGTTTCTCTGGGTTTTATTTCAGGTGTCGGTTATCATTCATGGGTCACAGTTCACACGCAGGGCGCCCCCAAGGAAGGAGAATCAGTGCATAGGAACCAGAGTAGACAGGACCTGAACATACAGCCTGGCGGCAATGGAGTGGAATTGCGTTTCACGGCCGCTCTCCTGGTCCACAGCACGCCTGCCCCTGATATCCTACACTAACAAAGACACTGCTCAGGGTTGGCCATCCCACCAGCGGGCGGATTCCCTCCCCCATATTGCCATACAATCTAGACACTAATCTACAGATTTCGTGGCCCACAGGCATCAAGTCATATGGAGAGCAAATTCCCCCAATGAGGCTTCCTGGAACCCAGGGGTGTCAAGTTTGACATAAAAGTATCCTGCACAATTGACCCCTTGTCACTTGACACACAAAACTACCATCACTCTAATTTTTCTTAACACCTTTACACATGGCTTTCATGTTATTATCCACAAAGTACGATGGTTAAAAATCAATCACCACTAAGACAGTACAACCTTATTACAGACCCCACAGTCATTTATAGAACTGGGTCCCCCAACTCAAAGTTCGTCTACTTCTAAAAGTCCTCCTAAATGTGGGATGCTGCTCAAAATTCCAATAAAAACAATACTGTTTATTCAAAGGGAAGGTGAATATAGACCTACTCTCAAACAAAACTAAGTCCAGCAAAAATAGCCCAAGGGGACACCGGGATTCACTCACGATCGTCTGGGCTCCAAAGTGTTTCGGCAGCTCCCTTCCTGTATTATGCTGTAATGTGCCAACCACAGTCACTTCGAACCAGGCGGGAATGACCTAAACTTCACACACACATGATGTGTGGTGGTAGGCTCATACCTTTGTTACTGGCATCTCCAAAAACCCCGGGTCGCACTGAAACTGAGGCAGCCCTTTCACCAATGGTCTCTTCTGTTCTCTCCTGGTGCAAAGCCTTCAGCTTCTCTCCATGACCCCTGCGATCCTGCGGTCTTCACTGCAACTGAGGCTATACTTTCAACAATGGCTTCTCCTGGCTTCTTAGAGTGCAAAGCTTCTGATTCTCTCTGTGACCCCATCAAATTTCCCCATGATACCTATAGGAGGTGAACCATATAGGAGACTCTTACACATTACCAAGTCCTGCTTCTGGCTTGACATCGAGGTTCAGGCTTCTTCTTGAACATAGCTTCTGTGTGCTGACCCTGAAGAAATTCTTCCCAGAAGATTTCACCACAGTGATGCTGGTCTCTTGTTACTTACAGCTGATTTTTCAGCCCCAGCTAACCAGTATCAATTTTCCCAGTACAACAAAGATTTCCCTTCAGGTTCTGGTCTCTTGTTACTTATAGCTGATTCTTCAGCTGCAGCTGACCAGAACCCACAGATTAAAAATTCCTGATGATCTCTGCTTCCCTTTGAAACTTCACAAGCCCAGCCTACCTTCATCTACAACTCCTTCAATAAAACTGCTCCAAGCTCTACAGCAACGATCTTTTAGGCATTCAATGATCTTCCCAGCACAAAGTTCCAAATGTCTCCATAATCCTTCCCCAAAACACCAAGGTCAGGTCTGTCACAGCAATACACCACTTTCTGGTACCAAAAGTGTTCTAGTTTGTCTTCCATTGCGGTGACAAAACACTGACCGACACCAACTTGGGGAGGAAAGGGTTTATTCAGGTTACATTTCCTGGGTCACAGTTCATCACTTAGGGAGCCCAAGGCAGGAACTCAGGGCAGGAACCTGGAGGCAGGAGCTGAAGCACAGGCCATGGAGGAATGTTGTTCACTGGCTTGCTCTCCTGGCCCATGCCTAGCCTGACCTCTTACACAGTACACAACACCCTCCCATGGTGGCACCTCCCACATTGCTCAAAAATCAAGACAATACTCCACAGATGTGTCCACATGCCAGTCCAATGGAGCCAATTCCTCAATTGAGGCTCCCTCAACCCAAGTGTGTCAAGTTGACACTAAAGCTATCCAGCACAGATGTGTACCCACATGTCCGTTGGTGCAAGTATATCCACTGGAGTCTAGTCAACCTATATACAGATCTTAAAGATTTAATTTCTGTCACCCAGCAGTAGCCGGTTAATATAGTTCCTAGGCTAGCGATGGGGCCTGCTACCCATTTGCCTCATTCCATGGTGAGTTTCTCTCTGACTGAGTCAGCATGGGTCTTATCTATGCTGTTACCATTATTACACATTCATACAGCCAAGTTCCCAGTGGCTTTTAGATTTTAAAGGCTGCCAATAGAAACAAGCACTGCATGAGGCAGAGTGCTTTATGGGATCATTAGACATAAGAGTACTGCAAGACATATCGTTCCATATAATGTACATTTTTATCATGTATTGATGAAAATGTAGATAATGGACTCAGAAGAAAATGTTAGGAACAACTGCCTGCCATGGTGGCTCACCAGGACTCAGGAGACAGAGGAAGCAAGCTAGTCCTCTGGAGTTCAAGGCAAGACTGGTCTATACAGTGAATTCCAAGAAATTCAGGTCTACATAGTGAGACACTGTCCCAAATAGAAATATTGAAATTTATGAGCAAATATATTTAACAGGCAATAAGAAAGTAATTGGAATTTACAGTTAAGGAGAGTCAGACTCACCCAAGTACACAAAACTGCTGTAGTTCTCCAGCATCACATCCCTGTAGAGGTTCCTCTGCTCAGTGGTCAGGTCCTGCCATTCATCCCAGGTGAAGTCCACAGCTACACCACCAAAGGACATAGAGCCCTGTAAAAAATAATTTTCTTCTTCAATCCAGATCAAAAAATCTGGGGTGATGTGTAAAACAGGGAAAGAACAGAAAATCCTATCTGTCCATAGAAGAATGCTTATGTTCTCTTTTTCCGTTTCTCTTTCGCAGTCCAAATTATAAGAAATTTACACAAAAGATTGAAATAATCAAGGAACAGACTTCCTGCTTCCTTCCAGCACAGCTGTGATAATGGAGAATTTAAAATCAAATGAATGAACCAAGAGAAAACAAGATTATGAGTTTTTATGACAGAGGACAAGGAATGTTCACAATGGAACTTTGTTAAGAAGTGAGACTATGTTTATATTCACAGAATAGCGCTGCTCTTAGCCTTGATCAGAGAACTTACTTTTTGCAGTCTGTGATAAATTATAAAGTCCCAGAAATGTGAACCTTTTGAAAATAAGTGAGTGCTAAGGGCTACCTCTAAATGAGACTATATCACCAGCTCAAAGAGTCTGAGAATTTCACAAAAAAAATGGCTGAAAAAATGCCTGGAATGCAGTGGAGGACTGTGGCAGAGCTGGGAAATGCTCTGGTCTTAAATGGCATGGCTAATGTACCAAAACCAACTGGACACATCATCATACCAGGAAGGACTATCTCAAAGGGCCCATCCCTTTGTGGCATCACCACTGGAGGTTCTATGGGGTTCCAGTGCCTGGAGCACAAGAGA
Organism: Rhizomys pruinosus; assembly: GCA_009823505.1. Taxonomy (NCBI): domain Eukaryota; kingdom Metazoa; phylum Chordata; class Mammalia; order Rodentia; family Spalacidae; genus Rhizomys; species Rhizomys pruinosus. The sequence goes on from VZQC01000403.1 coordinate 227,230, forward strand.
GAAAGGACAGGCACTACTGAGGGAACTACAGATGAAGAAAGCAATGTATGTCCAGTTCACTGGGTCAGATGGGACTTTGTCACTAAAGATTTAAGAAGAGTTCACTTTATAGGGTCCCAGAGATTGATATGAAGCTTTAGTGAGCCCAATGTGTCCATTGGGAAGGTCTTTTTGAAATGTTTTATAGAATTCTGCTGTGAAACCTTCTAGGCCTGGGCTTTTTTTAGTTGGGATGTTTCTTATTATATCTTCAATTTCTTTATGTATTATGGGTCTGTTTAAGCTGTCAATCTCTTCTTGGTTGAGCTTTGGTGATTCCCAGGATTTCAGATATTCATCCATTTCTTCTAGGTTTTCAAACTTGGTAGAGTATAGGTTCTTGAAATACTCTCATATGATTTTCTGGATCTTTTCATTGTCTGTTTTGATTTCCCTTTTCATCATGGATTGTATTGATTTGGAGTTGTTCCTTCTTTCTTTTGGTTAACAGGGCTAGAGGTCTGTCTATCTTGTTTACTCTTTCAAAGAACAAACTTTTGGATTCATTGATTTTTTTTTGTATTGTTTTCTTTGTTTCTATTTCATTGATTTCTGCTCTGATTTTTGTTATTTCTTCCTGTCTGCTGCATTTAGGGTTCATCTGTTGTTGCCTCTCAAGTGCTTTTAGCTGTAGTGTTAGATCATTCACTTGTGGTCTTTCTGTTTTTCTAATGTAGGCAGTCAATGTTATAATCTTCCCTATTAGGACTGCTTTTAAAGTGTCCCATAGGTTTTGTTGTGTTGTATTGTCATTGTCATTCAGTTCCAGGAATGCTTTTATTTCTTTCTTTATCTCTTCCTTGACCCATTCATTATTCAAGTGTGTTGTTTAGTCTCCATGTGTTCTTGTAGGCAGTAGGGCTTATCCTAGTGTTAGTGTTGAGCTTTATTGCACTGCGGTCTGATAAAATGTATGAAATTATTTCAATGTATTTGTATTTCTGGAGGTTTCTCTGTGTCCCAGTATGTGGTCGATTTTGGAGAATGTTCCATGGGGTGCTGAGTAGAGAGTGTATTCTCTGGTATTATGGGGGAATATTCGGTAGAGGTCTATGAGGTCCATTTGGTGTATCATATCATTCAGTTCAGATGTCCCTCTGTTTATTCTTTGTCCTGTTGACCTATCCAAAGGACTCAGTGGGATTTTGAACTACCCTACTATGACTGTACTGGGGTTAGTGTGTGACTTGTCATCCTGGAGAGCTGTCTTTATAAAGTTTGGTGCACCAGAGTTTGGGGCATTTATATTCATGATTGTGAAATCTTCTTGGTGAAATGTTCCTTTGATAAAAATGTAATGGCCTTCTTTGTCTATAATGATTTCTTTAACTTTGAAGTCTATTTTGTCTGATATTAAAATAGCAACACCTGCTTTCTTTTTGGTACCATTTGCTTGGAATATTTTCTTCCATCCTTTCACTTTAAGGTCGTGCCTCTCCTTGAAGATAAGATGTGTTTCTTGTAGACAGCATATCGATGGATTGTTTCCTAATCCAATCTCCCAGTCTATGTCTTTTGATTAGGGAATTTATTCCATTAATATTTATGGTTATGACTGATAGGTTTGTGTTGCTTCCTTTTGCCTTATTATCCATTTGTGGTTTGGGTTTAGGTTTCTATTTTCTGCAGTTATGCTTTTATTGATTTCTCTTTTTAGGTGTGTGGTGATGGTTGCTCCTTTCTTCTGTTCTTTGAATTGCTTCAAGTATTCTCTGAAGAGTTCATCTTCCAGACATGTATTCTTTCAAATTATGTCATGGAAAGTTTTTGTCTCTCCTTCAATTATAATCGACATTTTTTCTGGGTATAGTAACATGGGTTGGCATCTCTTGTCCTTTAACACTGGGATTGCTTTGCTCCAGGTTTTTCTTACTTTCATAGTTTGCATTGAGAAGTCAGTTGTAATTCGGAATGGTTTCCCCTTATAGGTCACTTGTTGTTTTTCTCTTGTGGCTTTAATGATTTTGTCTTTCTTTTGGGTGTCTAGCATTTTAACTATGATGTGGCATGGAGAATTTCTTTTCTGATCTTGTCTGTTTGGAGTTCTATGTGCTTGTATTTGTATTGGTTTGCCTTTTTGTAGTTTGGGGAAGTTTTCATCTATTATTCTGTTGAAGATCTGATCAATACCATTCTCTTGGGATTCTTCTCCTTCTTCTACTCTTATGATGTGGAGGTTTGATCTTTTCATAGTGTCCCACAGTTCCTGATTGTTCCACTTTTGTGTATTTTTAAATATTTTATAATCTTTCCTTGAGGCTTTTTGTTGTTCTGTGTTTATCTTCCAGGCCTGATATTCTTTGTTCTTCTTCCTCCTTTCTGCTTCTGAGGCTTTTTCCATTCCTTTCCTCTTGATTGGATGAGTGTCTGGTTTCCTTTTTCATTTCCTCTTCTGATTTCTTTAGTATTTCTACTTCTTTTCAGAGCTTCTCAATCTCTTCCTGTAGCTCTTTGGTTCACTGGTTAGTTTCCTTATCTTTTTCAGCATGGGATCTTTTCAGTGTTTCCAGTTCTTTCCGGAGTTTGTCATTCTCTCTCTCTAGTTCCTTCTTGAGTTCTTCAGTCTCTTTTCTTAGTTCTTTGATTCGCTGTTTATAATATTGTAGTTCTTTAAATACGTTCCCAATTGTGCTTCTGATAGCTGTGTCCTGGCGCATCCCCAGAGGGATCCCTCTGTAGGGTTGGTAGAGCTTGATGCGGGATTATCCTGCCCCTTTCCCATGTTGTCTCTTCTTCGTGTTCCTGGCATATGAGCTTCTCCTTGTCTGTATTCCAATGTAAGTCCTAAATGCCTCTTTACTGTGTTGAAGGCTTGCTTTGCTTGCCTCCTTCAGATGCCTTCGTAGTCCCAGTTGGGGGATGGGGTCTTTGGGATGACTCTGGGCTTGCCTCAGCTGCTCTTGGGAGATCTCAGATCTCGAGACTCATAGAACCCTACCTTTTATACCAGCTGGGAGGATAACTCCGCCCCCACAGCCACAAAAGCCAATTAAGCCAAAGACAACTGGATTAACGGATTAACTATATTAAATCAATCAACAGTCAGACTTGCTGAAGCACCCATCTACTGCCTACCTACCTACACTTGCCTCAGCTGCTCTTGGGAGATCTCAGATCTCTTGAGACTCACAGAACCCTACCTTTTATAACATCTGGGAGGATAACTCTGCCCCCACAGCCACAAAAGCCAATTAAGCCAAAGACAACTGCATTAAAGGATTGACTACATTAAATCAATCAATAATCAGCCTTGCTGAAGCACCCAGCTGCTGCCTACCTACCTGTGCTTGCCTCAGCTGCTCTCGGGAGATCTCAGATCCACCATCTTCTGTAGTGTTGACATGGTGGTTGAGAATTTTAGTTTGTGTTTGTCATGGAATGGTTTTATCCTGCAATTTGGCAGATAAGTATGCTGAATACAGTAATCTGGGTTGGTGACTGAAACATGTGGAATTATTTAAATAGATGGAATTTTTCCAGCTAGGGCCACAGGGAGAATCTATCTCAAAAAAAAAAACAAAAAAAAGGAAGGAAAAGAAAACCCCCAAAATAATAAATAGTTGCTGAAGGAAAGGAGATCCAGAAAAGAGTAAAGAAAGGGACAACAGGAAAGAAAAAGACCTGACCTCAACAGATGGGACTGTGTTATTTAGCACAGCAAGGGGCCACAAGATTCCAAGGGGGAATTGAGGTTGTGGGAAGGAAAAGAATTCAGTCAGAGCTTTATAGGGGCCCTAGAAGGCCACTGCAGGGAGCTCAGATGAACATCCTGATATAGAACCAGATGCTCTTAGGGTAGGGGTTGTGGGACCAGATATTCTCTGGCCAGGAGTTCCTGTTGTGCCAATTTCCTTCAGAGGAAATTTTTATATGAGTTAACATTCTCTCAGTACAAGTGCTTACTCAACTTGGAATGGGTTGTTAAGGGTTCAAGTGTTGATCCTCCCCAGTGGACTGTGAGTATAGATTAGTAGCTAAATTCTCAACCCATGTGTTCTGTGTAAGTGTCACATTCTCCAACAGCATTCTGGGAGCTGAATATTAAGGACTGAAGAAATCACAACTGCTGTACATTATGAAAAAATCATCATCAGTTAAAATTTCATAATAATCAGTTTAACTTCAAAAAGGTAAGGGGTCGAGATCATTAGAGTGGTACTATTTAGTTACCTAGGTTAGAACAAGGAGGAAAATTGAGTACAATTATTCAGTCCACAGAAGTGTAATGTTAAGAAGTAAAATGAGGAATGGGTAGGGAAGAGAGAGAGGAAATGCACAGGAAACACAGGCAAAGTATATATGCTGTGTGCTGGGAGACATCAGAAAACCCAATAATGCAGAATGACACAGATCAGCTTAAGTCAGAAATCAGGACTTTGAAAAATAAATCAAGAATATTAAGAGGTATTTAATGATCCATATGTATTTTTTCCTCTTGTTTTTGTTTTGTTTGTTTTCTTTGTAACCTTCTATAGCCTGGAACTTGCTATGTTTGAACATGCTCACCTGGATCTGACAGAGTCCCACCTGCCTCTGAGTCCTTCCTACAGAGTACTGGGCTAAACCACATGTCCTACCATGCCCAGCAAGAGTGACTATTTCAAAAGGTGAAAAATGAAAACAAACTGAAATTAAAATATCAGAAAAGTTAATATAAATGGTTATTTTTTCCTCATTGTGGTGACTTGAGTCCATTCCCTTATTGTGATGTTTCATGTAGCAAACTACATTGGGGGTAGAGGTGCACTTTACAGCCTCAGTTCAAATGTAATACTGGATGTATTGGTATGAACTTCTCTAGCCTAATTTGAATTACTTTGGGTTTTGGCTTGGCAATGATCATCAAGTGGTAGCCCTTTCTTAGGTTTTCTCAACACTCCATATGTGATCTTACTCTTCAGAACTGTTCAGCTATTATTGCTCCACAGGTGCTGGACAGCCAAAGTTTCTTTGTCTATATTTGAGTGTAGGTGTGGTGGTTTGAATGAGAGCATCCCACATAGGCCTTACGTATTCAGACATTCAGTTGGTGGCACTGTTTTGTGACGCCTTAGAATGTGTAGTTGTGCTAGAGGAAGTATGTCACTGGGGGCAGGCTTAGTGAGTTTAACAAGCCTCGTGGTCTCCAGTCGCCCTCTCTCTGCTTCCCATGCTCTTTGCGAGATGTGAACCTCGGCTTGCTGTTTCAGCCACCATGCCTCCCACCACAATGGACTCTAATTAACTGGAACCATCAACTGTAAGCTCACGTAAACTCTTCCTTTTATAAGTTCCTTTGGTCATGGTGTTTTATCACAGCAACAGAAAGTGACTAATACAGTTATTTGGTACAATAGAAAAGTGACTAATACAGTCATTTGGTACCAGAGAGTGGGCTGTTGACTGTGAAGAACCTGACCATGTGGACGTTTGTAGAAATGTTGAAGACTTTGTAACTTTGGGCTAGAGAAGCTGTTGAATACTTTAAGCAGAGCTTAACGGGCCTTTCTATTAGAAGCCTGGAAGAAAACATGGCTGCAAAAATGTAGTTCCAGAGGAAAATAAAGACTTTGCCAGAAACTGGAATATTTTTTTTTGTCTTTTTGAGACAGGGTCTCCCTGTAGCCCCAGCTGTCCTGGAACTCACTTTGTAGACCAGGCTGGCCTTGAACTCACAAAGATCCACCTGCCTCTGCCTCCCAAGTGTTAGGATTAAAGGTGTGCACCACCATGCCCAGTGCAACTGGAATATTTTGATCAAGAGTCTGGCAGCAGTTTTCCTGCAGCCCAAATGCTTGCCTGATGGTAAGTTGAAAACAATAGACTAATGTCTTTGCCAGAGGATATTTCAAGACAGCCTAACATAGAAATGGTGGCGTGGCTTTTAATGGTGAATATTATACAGATCTACAGTGAAAAAGATCAAATGGGGCAGAAGGAAATGCAGTATGCACAGTTTGGATCTGAAAAGTACACTAGGAAGATTAAAGGTGTGGCCAAGGCATGTGAAGGAGAGCTCCCTTTCATAAGGAGACTAAACTGATTAAGGAGAGGCATGGAGATTTACAAGTAAACAAAATAATCAGTACCTTCAGGGGAAGACCACACCCAGCTAATCCTCCAACTTTCAAAAGGAAAATACTGAAAGGGTTTTCTGCTCCAACAAGTCCAGGGCAGAGAAAAGTTGCAAATGTGGTTGAACTAGACCAGGGTCCATCCCAAACCTGCAGCCAAACTTGTTAGTTTCATTCATGTGGTGCTGGCTTTAGAGGCAGGAAGGATGCAAGAGTAAAGGGGTCATCAGTTCTTCCTCCATGGTTTCAGAGTGCCACAGAAGCCAGGCAGAGTGCAGCAGGGGTGTCCCTGCATAAAGAAGGCCCTGAAGTGTAGTGTGGTGGTGCACGCCTTTAATCCTAGCACTTGGGAGGCAGAGGGAGGCAGATCTTTGTGAGTTCAAGGTCATCCTGGTCTACAGAGTGAGTTCCAGGCCAGCTGGGGCTACAGGGAGACCCTGTCTCGAAAAGACACAAAAAAAAAAAAAAAAAAAAGAAGGCCCTGATAGGGCGTTTGCTGAAGCTGTGAATTTGAAGCCTGTTGGCAGCAGAGACCCCAAAAGACATTCGAGATACCAGAGCTGTGAGATATTTGCCAAGGAGAGCTGCATACAGGGAGGGTAAAGCCAAGAAAGACATGTATGCAGTTGCAAGCTGGAAGAGCTGAGCCATCTAAGCCCTTTGGAAATAAATTCCCAGAAGTCCACATGGAGCTACTGGACTTGGTGTTTGCCTGCTGGTTTTCGGTCTTGTTTTGGTCCGTTTTCCTCACTATGTCTCTATTCCTCCCTTTTGGAATGGGAATGTGTATTCATTCCACTGGTATGTTGGGAGTATGTAATTTGTCTTTTGATTTTACATTAGTTTACAGTTAAGGATTGGCCTGGGTCTCAGAAGAGACTTGGAATGTAGACTTTTGAATATAATTGGGACTGGTAAAGACTATGGGGACTTTTAAGGTTGGACTAAATACATTTTGCATTTTATATGGTCATGAGCCTATGGGGGCAGGGAGTGGAATGTGGTGGTTTGAATGAGATGTCCCCCATAGGCTAACGTCTTCAGATATTTTGTCCCCAGTTGGGACACTGTTCTGGATGGTCTTAGAAGGTGTGGCCATGCTGGAAGAATATGTCATTGGGGGTGGGGCTTAGTGAGTTTAACAAGCCTTGCAGTCTCCAGTCTCTCTCTCTCTTGGCTTCCTGTGCTCATTGCAAGATGTGTTCCTCGGCTTTCTGCTCCAGCTCCAGCCACCAGGCCTCCCACCACAATGGACACTAATTCCCTGGGACAGTCAATTGTAAGCTCAAACAAATTTCATTTTATATGTTCAAAAAAAACAAAAAACAGAAACTGTTTTTATTTTTATTTTTTTTTTATTTTTTAATTTTATTTTTTTTTTATTAATTTTATTTATTTCCGTATGTGTATGAATGTACTGTCTGCATGCAGGTCTGTGCACCCGTGTCGTGCAATGCCGCGGAGGTCAGAAGAGGGTCTCAGATTCCCCTGGAACTGGAGTTCTCCTGGAATTGGAGTTTCAGATGGTTCTTGGCCGCCATGTGGGTACTGGGGATCGAACCCGGGTCCTCTGTAAGAGCGGTCGGCGCTCTTAACCGCTAGGCCATCTCTCCAGCCCTGTTTTTATTTTTATATTTGAATTCCAAACCCTTTATTAAATGAGTGTAGTATACAAAATATATGTTTCATAATTATTTTATGTATCATAACTATTTTTGTTTGTGCTCTGTGTGTCCAAAAAGTCAGAACAGAATGTACAATCACCTAATCATGTAATGGTATATATTATTTAATAACTGTTGAATTTTATTTAAAATCATATTTTTCTAGTTTCTATGTCAGAACATTAATTCCTATGTGAAGTATATAGATAATATTTATTACAAAATGCATTTAAACAAATTAAAGAGATTCAATTATGGGAATGATTTTATTTTATGGTTATTTATATTCCTGTCCATAATTCTAATTAATATCTATCCAAGTTGCTGTGTATTGTATTCTTTATGACATTTTAATGCATATAATACATCACATCAGGAAATTGCTAACAGTAAAGTCAAGTTTGTATAATGTGTGTTCTCTGAAATGGTGGCTCTGATGCTATAAGAATATGTTTATAAAATATAAATATGTATGCATGAATAAAAATACCTATGATTAAATAAACCTCTTATATGTGAAATCATATTGTCCTGCAAAAGTGTGTTTCCACTGAATGTTGAAGAAAATTTCTTGGAAGAAAATTTCTATCTGGTCATAACTTGATAATGTAGCATTTGGTGAAGAAGAAGCTCCTAGAAGACTGCACTATAAGCCATGCCTCCAAAATCAATGGATCCTCCCATTGGTGTTGTGGTAGACAGGAAGGAATGAGACCCAGACACAGCAGAACTCCAGCATGTTGAAATCAGGAATTTGGCTTCTTTAAATGTGTCTGAGATATTCCTGGTAAGAAAGCCACAACAAAGCTTGCTAGGGAGAGAGCCCTGATATCCCAGGACATAGTAGAAGGCAGTGAATGAGGCCTTGTTGCAGAAACTAATGATGTGGCCATGTTCAGTGTATGCATCTGTGGGATAGTCTCTATCTTCTTTGAAGTAGATTTATTCCCAGACAGGCTCTTAACTACAAAGATGGCATCTGGTATACTTAGATCGAGGGCCTAAGGGCAAAACCTAACCTGTAGCAAGGAATTTGCATCGAATTCCAGGACTATGGGACAATGTTGGGGCATAAAAAAGGCCACCACATGGGGCTGGTGCACTCTTGCCATTTTGTCATCATGGGTATAGGACACAGAATTCATGCCAGGACTTTGGACAGCCATGTTGGGAAAGCAGAACTGCTTCTAGCTAATGAGCACACACTTTCCTCCCTCACTATATAGGTGAGCCTAAAAATGGTCTAGTCTTCTCAAAATTAAGATTAGACACTTTGCTCCTTGCTTTGCTTAGTAACTGGTGAACTTAAGGCAGAGGTAGGACGGGATACAACCCCAGGTGAAAATCTGCAAAAGGGTGGTCTTGTTCCCAGCCAGATTTCACAGATTATGAATTGTCTTCTTGTGGAGTGAGGAATGATGTGTTTTGGTGCACCTGTCAGAAGCAGCCCTCTCATCCTTCTTCCTGGTGTAGTTAACTTAATGTCAGATTCATAGTGATAACCTTTGACAACACAGTGAAAACAGTCACCATGAACAGAGCTCCAAATGTGGTCTGCTGCATGATGCAGGAAGCCGGGTTGAGACAATCAATGAATGCAGGAAGCAGAACTTGAGCAAGATGAGCAGGATGTACCTGAGGGCCTGGTTATTGTCCCTTAGCAATGGAGTGCCATGGTCCTACAAAACCACCACAAGAACAAAAGCTGTGAGTGCAGAGGAGCACAGGGCCACACACGCTAGCACCATGCCCCTGGGGTCATCATAAGCCATAAAGGCCACAACTTTGTAGAGACAATGAATTTGTTCTACATGGGCCGACTGATCATAAGGACACTTCTCACATTGATCCATATCTGTGGAAACATCAAAGAATAATGCATGCATCATATTGTTTCTCTTATTCACTTGTTACCTTTAAAGTGTATTTGGGAAGTTTCCAAAGGTTTCTTTCTTTCTTCACATAGATGTTAATTTAAGAAACATACTTGATAGCAATCTTTTCTGATTTATAATGTCTGCCATGATGTTCATGGTCACAAATATGTAGCCATTATTTGAAATTTGGGTGTTTTTTTTTAATTCATGACTTCTTTTCAATATCTTTGAAGAATATACTTTTTTTCAATTCCTTAGTATATTACTGGTGCTATAATATAAACCTTAGAGTGAGTAATTCATAAGACCTTGATGCTTGGGCTGGAGAGGTGGCTCTGAGGTTCAGAGTGGTGTCTGTTCTTACAGAGTTCCTGGTTAGGTGTCCAGCACCCTTATGACAACCAACAGCCTTCTAAACCCCCAGTTTCAGGGGATTTGATGCCATATTCAGACCCCTGCTGAACTGGACAACATGAGTGCAATTACATACTGCAGGAAGTACACTCATATACATAAAGTAAAAGTAATAAATAAAACAGTTGAAAAGACTTTAAATATATATGTAATATTTGGTCTGTGCTAATATGTGTCGGGGTAAAGCTGGTGTTTCTACTGATGTCTGTGTGTCTGACTAAGTGATGGTGTACTACAACTGTGTATTCACATCTCAGTAGGGACATGAAATATTCTCCCCAAATCTTGTTTATAATAAGCAAGAATTCTATTAATAACCCTGGGGACCTCTGGACATAATTAGAACCATATCGGGATTTCTGTGTGTTCAGTGATATGTTTTCATATACATATTTAGAGGGCAGATCATATATGTCTTTCACTGAATTCCAGATCTAATAGTCAATTTCAAATGTTAATTAAAACAAATAAAAACAAAGTTAAAGGTAATTTCGTTTTTTGATTCCCAAGCAAACAGAAATTTCACGTAACAAAATTTATGGATTTACCCACACAAACATAAGCTGCATTTGCCACTGTGCATGATGCTGTTGTTTCTTTACAATTTCTTTGTAATAGATACCTTTGAAGTGTTGTAATATCTTTCCATTAAGACATGGTTTCCCACTTAATTACTTCTCCTCTTTGAAAAATTAGGTTTTCCAAGTTTATGGGTATATGTTCTTAAACATATAATTTTAATTCATCTTGGTACAATTATGATGTATTGAAATACCAACTTTTTAAAATAAATTTTTACATAAAACAGTACCAGAAGATAAAATGGAAAATGCATATATTAGCAATAACTTGTACCTATCTGCCATTAAATTTATACTATAAATTCATTAGCATATTTATTGCAGTTGCATCATAATAACTACATTTTATGGGTTTCCATAAGATGAATCATTATTCTTAAATTTTTACTGTCCACATTGCATGAGTACTGTGTTAAAAACTTTCATCTTAGTTTTTCCCATTTGCTCCTTTCCATATCATTTCCACATCTATCCCCACATTTTTCAAATTCATGTAATAATCAACACAGGAAATTTCTACAGATATGACTTGAATTTCTCTTTATCATCCATATGTATTACTAAAACTAGCTCAACATTGCCTTACATCAACCGGGAACTATGTGATACATGCCTTTAATCCCAAACTTGAGAGGCAGAGGCAGGTAGATCTCTATGTGATGGTCCATATAGTGAATTCCAGGGATTACAGTGAGACAATGTCTCAAAGAAGCAAGCAAGCTAACAAACAAGCAAGCAATAAAATCGAAATCCCCCAGAGAAAATCACAATGTTGCAAAGAACAAACACATATGTTATTTCCCATGGCTTCATTGAAGAATTACAGGATACCTGTATTCATGTCTCTCTTTCTTTCTCAACTCATCCTCCAAACAAAACACGATTCCTGAAATTATGGTCTACAGCACTGTGTTTGACATCACAAATCATGTATCTCTAAACCAAACACAGCATTTTTAAGTTTCTATTCTTTGTAAGAACCCTTATGATGAACTGGGAAGTTCTGTGTCTTCTATCCAACTGGTATGAATCTTGAGAAGAACATCCATGCCTGCTCCCAGGCAGTGCACAAGATGTGCTGAGAATCTTCCAGTTAGTGCACATTCTGATGTGTATAGGTGAAGGTGAGGAGACCCAGAGAACCTGAATCCACAGTATTGGAGAACAAGGTAACATGGCACTGTTTGATCATAATCTGGGCATGAACACATCAACTTTCTACAAAGAGAAACTGAGATTCATAGATGGGACATTTCTTTCTTTCTTTCTTTCTTTCTTTCTTTCTTTCTTTCTTGTATTTTTGAGACAGTGTCTCCCTGTTGATTAAATATATATTGTCTGTTGGTCCTTTAGTCACGCATGGCCGCAATCCACATGATGTTCTTCCCTCCTAGAGCCAGGCTGGCAGCTTCACAAGGCTACAAACTTCAGGGGTGTCTCCTGCCTGCAGACCAACAGTCCCTGATTAGCTTTGGCAAGGAGTGGGGAGGGGACAATGGGAAGCCACCTGAGGAATGAAACAAAAGAAATGGACTCAGAGACAGGGTCGAGAGATAGACTAAGTTTTATTCATGCCAGCAATGTGTTTATATAATAAGGCTACTGTGATCTGGGCAAGGAAATGGGGGACAGGAGGAAAGGAAGGGTGAGCCACCTTGGCTCCTACGGGGGGCTGCAGAGCTCCTTGTTGTGCAACCAGTAAACTGGGGGTGTGACATTTTGCTCAATACCTCAAGGGAAGGGGTCATCAGCTTTTGGAACTTTGGAGAGATAGGCAAGGCAGGAAAACACTGCAATATCCCAACTTCATGGAGCTAGAGATAACCCACAGAGACAACTGAATGCTCAAAGATATATCAGGTAACACTTGGAAGTTTCTCCAGGACAAGCTCTGCAGTTCCTTGCCTCGAGCCAAAGTTTCATTCCTCCATCTCCCATTAGTCCCAGCTGTCCTGGAGCTTGCTCTGTAGACCAGGCTTTGAACTCACAGAGGACCACCTGCCTCTGCCTCCTGAGTGCTGGGATAAAAGGCATGTGCCACTATGCCCAGCTGGGAACATTTTCAAGCACTACCTTATGCCATTAAAATGGATGTGATTTTTCACAGAGAAATCATAGAAGAAATTGCCTTGCTTGGTATGCTTTCCCTTCAGGAACACTATTCACTCTTTGTCATGGGTGTACTCAATGTGTTACATAACAAAACTTGTTTTATGACTTAATTCTGATTGTAGATCTGCCCTGGCCCTAGAGCATTATAATTAGCTTGGTTTGATCTTTCCCTTCATGTGTCATGTGCCCTCTAACACAACATTGGAATCCCAGCCACAGATAGATGTTTCACTTTCTTGAGAAACTGATTCAAAAAGATATAGAATAAAGAAAATAGCACCGTGACTTATTGCAAAGGCCAAAAGTGCAGCTATCACTCATTCTGACACAGTCAGATGTTTAAAGAGCTTCACAGAAGTAGGGAATACAGATACTCATGGAGGATCTGAATCTGTTGTCTTTAGTTCTGCCATGTCTCCTTGTCTGTGCTGTCTGCAAAAAAAGTGTTAACAGCACTACAGTGACTCCTCACCCATGAATGGGTTCGCTAGTCATCCCTGCAGTGAGAGTTTACAAACAACAAGATCTACCTTGACAATATTATGATTCTTTATTCAAAAAAATCCAGCAGAAAGGGATAGCTTAACTTCCTGTTTTATGAATAGTAGTCCTTTAATTTCCTTCTGTTGTCTTATTGGCTTAGCAAGCATTTCAAGCACCATTTGAAGAGGAGAGGTGATAAGGGGCTACCATGCCTGGTTCCTGACTTTAAAGGAAATGGATCTAAGTTTTCTCCATTTAGGAACGTGTAGGCAGTGGGTTTGCTGTATATGGCTTTGATTGTGTTGAGGAATGTTCCCTTCAGTCCGATTCCCTCTAGCACTTTAAACATGTAGTGATGCTGGATCTTGTCAAAGGCTTTTTCTGCATCCATTGAGATGATCATGTGGTTTTTGTCTTTCAGTCTATTTTTGTGTTTTATGATATTTATTGATCTATGTATGTTGAAACATCCATGCATCTCTGGTATGAATACAACTTGATCATGATGGATGGTCTTTTTGATGTGGGCCATGTATAACCATCAATAATGATATTGTTATTATGTTTGAAATTGTTTTGAATTTGAAGATTTGAAGACTGACTGATCTATATCTAGTAAGAATGCTCTTGTGATTTTGATTTTGATTGAGACTCCATGGAATTTCAAGATTGTCTTAATAAAGAAGGTCATTTTCACAGGATCAATTCTTCTAATCTGTGGAATATCTTCCCAGCTTCTAGTGTATTCCTCAATTTCATTCTCACTGCACTATAGTTTTATTGTAGAATTGTTTTGTTTCCTTGCTTAGTTATTTTCAGAAGTATTTTATTTTATTTATGGTAGCTATTTTGAGTGGGGTTATTTGTGTCATTCCTTTCTTCAACATTTTGCCATGGGGTATAGAAATGATATTAACTTGTGTTTGTTTTTATCTTCCATCATTTTGCTGAAACTATTTTTCAACCCTAAATTTTTTTAATTTCCTTGTATCTTTTTGAATAAAATCCCATTGGTTGAGATGAATAATCATTTTGATATGAGCTTGAATTCTACTTGTCAGTGTTTTATTTAGAATATTTACATCTATGTTCATTAAGGAGATCTCTTTGTAATTTCCTTTATGTGGGAATATTCTCTTTCTATTGGAGCCTTTAGTTTTTTTTTTTTTCTCGATGAATGCAAATGCACCCATACATACAGTGTCTCAGAGGAGAGAAAGCAGTGTTAACCCCACTGAAATGAGTTTTGGACATTTGTTCCACCATGTGAGTGCTGTGAACCAAACCCGGGTACCATCAGGGGAACCTAGTGCCCTTAACCAGTGAGCCACCTCTCCAGTCCCCATTTCTTTTTATTTTTTAAGTTTATTAAAATATTTAATGGGGTGTGTGAGTGGGGTTGTGTCCGTATGTGCAGGGGCCTGAGGACAACTGCAATCCACGTGGTGCTGGAGTCACAGGCACTTGTGAGTGTCCCACTTGTGCTGGGAATGGAACTCTGTTCCTGTGGAAAAGTAGCCCACACTCATGGTCTGAGCCATACCTGCAGTTTCTACTTCTTATTTTATAGAGAAGGATACAGGCAAAAGGCAACAGTACTGCCAGATAAAATCCATCCAGGGTTACCAGTGGACTGGTACTCCCTTTTCAGTGGACTGGGTATTTATTATGTGCTAGTGTTAGAAAAGCTTCACATCTACAAAAGGCTGTAATCCAACCTGAAGTGAAGTGGGAAAGTACATTAGGCAGGGTTTCAGCTTGGTTTTTAAGCCCAAGGGAAAGGATCCTGTGCCTAATTCTGAATGGTCAGAGTTTAGTCTCCCATTCTTTATTATTATTATTGTTATTATTATTTTATTTTTTCATGTGTATGAATGAATTGTCTCCATGTAGATTGGTGTACTTGTGCCATGCAATGCCACAGAGGTCAGAAGAGAGTGTTGGATTCCCCTGGAAATGGAGTTAAAGACAGTTCTTAGCCACCATGTGGGTGCTGGGAATCGAACCCAGGTCCTCTGCATGAGCAGTCAGCTGAGCCATCTCTCCAGCCCTGGCCTCCCATTCTTCCATGGTTGACTAATTCAAAAGAGAGCAGTTGATAAGCAAAGTTCAGCTCTTGAGAATACAATGTGACATTGAGCACAGGATACATCTTGAGTACCTACACTGATCACAGAAAAATACTGACTTGCAAGCATTTTGCATAAGGTATCTTGATGGATTTTCTTACACTTGGAATTCCCTTTCTGTGTTAACCATTTAATGCAAATTCATTGGCATTTTCCAAGATATCCTCCTCTTTTACAATACCATCTGAGTTTATAAAATTCACTTAGCCTTGCCAAACTTTCCATCTCTGAGGTTCTCATTACTATCAAATTGTGAAAAGATGTAGGATTTTTTTCAGTCATCACTGTTTCAATTAATCTTTGATTAATCAATGTATGGGATCATACAACAGCCAACTTTAGTCAGGAGTCCTAGGACTGTAGGAAGGAGGTCTTTACCCTTCCACTTGGCAAATCATTGTTTCTTAAGGTTAGAAAAGGGATAATTTATTTTGAATTTTCAGGTAGCTCATTGGACCAAATGGTTTGTGCCTGAAGAGCCTTTGTAATGTTGCCAGCAGATGCTGTATTATGAGGAATGAAAGGACAGCACTGACCTCCTGTCATCATATACACATTTCTCCTGCTAACATCATGCTTAGGGATAGGTTATTTCCCCATGCCATTTACTAGTGGCCATCCAGCTAATCTTCATGAGTTAATAGTATTTCTAGTGAAATGGAGAAATTTGTGTTGGCTATAGTGTATAGTGTGTGTAAGTGTGTGTGTGGTACACTTTGTATGCATGTATTCTAGTGTGGAATCTCATTTACGGTAAATCACCAGAACAGCACTGACTCAAATCTTGCTATTTGGTTTCGAACCTTAAACACATTGGGTGCTCCTTTCTAATGAAATTATATCCACATGAGTCTCAAATGACCCTCTTGGAGTCAGAGTCCTTTTATATAAGAGACAGTTGACGTTAAGCTTGAGTAACCTGGGTATGCAATAGTGAAAGGAATAGCTAGTAGGACAGAAGCACAGGCCCCACACCAACTGGACAGTCAGTCCTCTAGGAATAGTCCACCACAATGTCAACAGATAAGTGCTCTGGGAATTTTCAGGTTGAAGGGTTGTCATGTCTCCTTAAAGGAAAGGAAGCCCTCATCAGACTAATTTCTAATGAGTTCCAATTCCTCCTCCCCTTTAGACACAGGAGCTGTAGTTACTGCTAATCTACAAAGGTGGAATAGTTGGGTTTGAAGGGTGTGTCTTGCCTCAGGCCTTTTTTGGCAAGGAACAGAAAGGACAGGGATTTCCAAGACGGGTTTCCCCAGGCCATGTCCTTCTGGAAGAGTAGACCAAGCATCACATCCCTAGGGCTGGGGAGGTCCATCTCAGTGGGAAATAGACCACATGAGCTTCTCTCATCCCTGCTAGTGCTCTTATTTCAGTCACTGTGAGAGTCTGTGTATTTGACCTATTGTGTCCATGCTTTCATTCCCCCACTTCGACTTTCATAGTCTGTCTTCAATGTGTAATTCCTGACTCTTCTACATTTTTGTCCTCCTTAGGAATCTCAGGATTGAAGGTGGAGCTAGCTTGGATTCCTAGGCTAACCATACCAGGCCTCCATGATTCCTTTATCAAGTTATCCTTCATATGACTTGTATACACCTAACCATGTGTTCCACTGATGAACAATTTCTGACATGATTTTTTTAAAAAGTAAATTATTTATTTCATTTGCACAGGTGTTTTAATTACTATTATCTTTTTTTGAGAGGGGATCTTTCAAGACAGGGACTCCCTATAGCCCCAGCTGTCCTGAAATTTGCTGTGTATACCAGGCTGGCCTTGAAATCACAAAGATCCGCCTGCCTCTGTCTCCCAAGTGCTAAGATTAAAGGTGTGTGCCACTATTATCATTACTAATATGAGTATAGTTCCCAAAGGCTAGAAGAGGGCAACAGAGCCCCCATGTGGGTGCTGGGAATAGAACTCAGGTCCTCTAGAAGAACAGCATGTGCTCTTAATATCTGAGTCACCTCTCCAGCCCCTGATCTGGTTTCCTGAATATGGAAAGAAGAGGGACCTGTTGAAGGCTCCTGCAGTTTCCTTGTGTATCTCCCCTCAGTAGATTTTGAATTTCCCTGAGGATCAGGAGAATGAGCAGATGTTCCCAGATTGAAGCCCCGTCCATGGTGTGGAGTATCTCTATATCTCCAAATGCATGTCATCAAGTCTGGACTGGGAGGAGACCAACTTGGGGAAAAGTCAGGACATGTATGTGTGCATCCCAGAAAGTTCTCTGTGTTTTTCTATCTTCCATGGGGAAGACTAGACATGCATCTGATGGATGCTGGATTAGACAGTGTTTTAGTTGCATTAGTCTCCAACTTGGCTGTTATTTTTTCCATCATAAAAAGACTACAAACTGTATTTCACCTCCTTTAGTTAGGAGCATCTGAAAATGCCTCATGAAGGGAGGAGGAATTGGAGCTCATTGGAAACTTGTCTGATGAGGGCTCCCTTTCCTTTGAGGAGAACTGATACTACTCTAAACAGCAATTTCAGAGCCCATATCTGTTGATGTTGTTGCACAGGCAGAGCTCTGGCCTCCCCTGGCTGAACCTTCCACACACACACACACACACACACACACACACACACACACACACACACATGCGTGCGCGCTTTCTGCTTTGGAATCCTAGGCTAAAGATAGCAGAACTCTGTCTCACTGCCCTCTCCTCCTTTTCCCTCTCCCCTCTCTTCCTCTGTCCTCTCCATGTTCCCTCTTGCCACCACATTATCTTCTTGCTCACCTCACTGGATTTATCCTTCCTTTCTTCTCGCTGCCTTCTTCCTCTTCTTCTTTCTCTTACTCATTGTGCATGCGCACTTCAGAGTCTAGCAAACAAAACAAGCCATTCACTACTCCATTGTTATTCCACACTAAGACATATCTCTAGGATAAAATCAAAATTTTCACATAAAACATTGTCAACCAGCAGTCAGGGTATATATACCTATTTTCCCAGCACTACAAGGTTGAAGTCAGGAGTATCTGAATTTCAAGGACAACCTCTCTTATGTAGTAGCAAGTTTGATTCCAGCTCCAGTTACTGAAGACCTGGTCTCAAAAAAACTGTGCCGCTTTTCCTGCTATTTTGATTTTATTGAAGTACAGAGTAGTTCTTCTGTTACAGCTCACTCATGGCACCGTTGTGGTGGCCAGCCTTTCTCAAAAAACTGTAGTTTGAACATTTTATGGGAATTTATAAAATGTCCAGTTGAATAAGATATATAGTTATATGTAAATCTTTTTGCATTATATTTTTATTGAATTTTTATGAGTGTCCTACAGAATTTTTTCAGTCAGTCTGAATTTCAATAGCTTCTCCTTTGGCACATCCTGCAGTCACCCCCCTCCCCCCAGGTCACACCTTCTGTTGCTCTGCTAGAGTTAATTGTACAAATTACTCTCCCTGCTCACTCCCCAGCTTCAGCTCCAACCCCGAGCTCTAGTTAACCTATCTGAAGTCTCTTTTCTAAGAAGGCCAGGTCTTACCACCATCTGCTGTCATTATTTCTTCAGCCATGATTGGGCACTGCTACCAATTTCTACAGTTCTGTGCTGAGTTTTTGTCCAGCTGATCTTACATGGGTTTTGTGCATGCAGATACCAATGCTGTAGGTTCATATGAACCAGCTCCCAAGTATGCCTTGTCTTTAGCAATCGAGTCTTATCTTCAGGATCTGGGAGACCATCAAGGGTTGTGGCAGTAAGCCTCTGTAATTTGTGGTAGTCACTTAGACTACCTTGGCAAATGAGTCAAAGGAAGTTTTCTCCTGTCTGGTACTGTTTCTTGATATGCAGCCTTCGGCTTTGCATAGGGATTTATGCAGAGGTATTATGTGTGAAATTTGTCAATTGATTGTTAGACTAATATGATTCTCTCAGGTTTTGTTTTTCCCCCCAGCATGGCATTACTTATCTCTTCTTTCTTCCTTTGCCTGTCTAGCCCTCCCTCCATGTCTTCATGTCTTCTCCATTTAAAATATCTCTGTTTCTCTTTCTATACTTGCAGTCTCCTATGGCCCCATTTCTCTTGTGTTCCCCCCCACACACCTTTTTCATCCCCTCTCTTCTATAACCCATCCCCTGCCTCCCATTTAGATACCATAATTTATCCATTCCTCCATTAGTGACACATATCACCTAATAGCCTTCTGTGTCAGGTTCCTTCTTTCCCTTTCCCTTCCTGGTTCCTTTTCATTTACCTGGTTCCTGCAGTTATATCAGGGTATATACTTATATATAAGGATTTCGTGCTAGCATCCACAAATGAGGGACAACATATGTCATTTGATTTTCTGAGTCTGTGTTACTTCACTTAGCATAACAGCTTCTAGTTCCATTCATCAACCTTCACATTTCATGATGTTGTCTTTATTTACCATTGCATAGAACTCCATTGTGTAAATGTAGCAAAGTTTCATTATCCACTCATCAGTTGAGGGACATTTAGGTTGCTTCAAGCTCTTCACTATTGTGAAAAAGAAGCAATAAACACGGATGTGCACATATCTCTGCAATAGGATGAATCCTTTGGGTATTCACCTAAGAGTAATATGACTGGTTTAAATGTTAGTCTCAATTTTAGTCTTTTTTTTTTTTGTCTTTTTGAGACAGGGCCTTCCTTTTAGTCCCAGCTGGCCTGGAGCTCTCTATGTAGACCAGGCTGGGTTTGAACTCACAGAGATCCACCCGCCTCTGTCTCCCATGTGCTAGGATTAAAGGCACACACCACCATGCCCAGCTACACTTTTCGTCTTTTAAGAGTTCTTCACACTGCTTTCCATAGGATTTGCACAAATTTCCAATTCCACCAGCAGTGAATGAGTGTTCCCCTTTCTCCACAACCTCTCCAGTATTTGATATTTGTTTTCTTGATCATAGTCAGTCTTAAGGAGTTAAGATGAAATCTTAAAGTGGTTCTAGGGTGCATTTCTTTAATTACTAACAATGTTGAACACTTTTTAAGATCTTTCTTAGCCATCTTCAGTTCTTGTCTCAAGAAGTTTCTGTTCAGATCTTTAGCCCATCTTTTAATTGGGTCATTTGTTTTCTTGGTCCTTCATTTTTTGAGTAATTTATATACTCTGGATGTTAAACTTTTCTCATATGTTACTGGTGATGATTTCCTCCCTCACTGTGGGTTTTCTCTTTAATTGTTTGTTTCTTTTGTTGTACAAAAGCCTTTTAGTTTAATGAGGTCCGACTTGGTGATTTTTTTAACTTATTTCCTACATAACTACTGTCTGATTTAGAAAGTCTTTTCTTACACCTATACTTTTCAGATTACTGCCAATGTTTTTTTCTAACATTTTCAGAGTTTCAGGTTTCACACTGAGATCTTTGATCCATTTAAAATTGACTTTTGTGCAAGGTGAAATGTAGGGGTTTAGTTTCATTCTTCTATAAGTAGTGATCCAGTTTTGCCAGCACCATTTGCTGAAGATACTGCCTTTCCTCCATTGATTGTTCTTGGCTCCTTTGTCAAATATCAGGTAGCTGAATTTTCATGTCCTCAACTTTGGGTCTTTAGTTTTATTCCATTGATCTATTGGTCTATTTTTGCACCAGTACCATACTGTCTTTATGACCATAGCTCTGTAATATAGTTTGAAATCTGTGGTAGTAATCTCTCCTGCATTGCAACCTCAGGGTTGCTTTGGCTATCTGGGGTCTTTTGGGACTCTGAATTTTTGGATTATTTTTATCTAATCTGTGAAGAAAGTCATGAGGATTTTGATTGGGATATTTGACATCCCTTAGGTATATATCATCTGCAAATGGGATAGTTTGACCTTTTCTTTTCCAATTAGTACTCTTAATTTCCTTCTTTTGTCTTATGCTCTGGCAAGAGTTTCAAGCACTATATTGAACAGGAGTGCAGATAGTTGGCAGCCTTGGCAGATAGTTGGAAGCCTTGGTGGCTTCCTGACTTTAAGGGGAATGTTTCTAATTTCTCTCCATTTAGCATGATGTTGGCTATGGGTTTGTTGTATATAGCTTTATTTATGTTGAGGAATGTTCCTTTCAGTCCAATTCCCTCTTGGACTTTAAGTATAAAGCCATGTTGAATTTCATCAAAGGTCTTTTCTGCATCAATTGAAGTGACCATGTGGTTTTTGTCTTTGAGTCCACTTATATGATTTATATTTATTGACTTTTGAATGCTGAACCATCCCTGCATCTCTGGAATAAATCCAAGTTGACCATGGTGAAGGACCTTTCTGATGTGTGCCTGTTGGCATTTTGCAAGTATTTTGTTGAGAAATTTTGCATCTGTATTCATTAAGATCATGGATCTATAGTTTTTTTCTTTCAGTTGTATCTCTTCCTGGTTTTGGTATTAGTGTGATGCTGGCTTCATGGAAGGAATTTGGGAGATTCCCTTCTGTTTCTATCCTTTTGAATAACTTAAGTAATATTGGTTGTAAGTCCTCTGTATATGTCTTATAGAATTCTGTCATAAATCCATCTAGGCCTCGGCTTTTGTTCAGGAGGGATTGTTTTGTATTACTGTTTCAATTTCCTTATATGTGATGGGTCTGTTTAAACTGTTGATCTCTTCCTGGTTAACCTTTGACAATTCCCATGATTTCAAATAGTTATCCATTTCCTTTAAGTTTTCCAATTTAATGGAACATATGTTTTTAAAGTATAATATTCTTGATCTTTTTGTTTTCTGTTGTGATGTTTCCCCTTTCATCTCTAATTGTTTTGAATTGGAGTTTCACTTTATTTCTTTTGATTAACTTGGCTATAGTTCTATCTTTATTCTTTCAAAGAACCAACATTTGGACTCATTGATTCTTAGTATTGTTTTGGTTGTTTCTATTTCATTGATCTCTGATCTGATTTTTGTTATTTCTTCTTGTCTTTTGGATTCAGGATTCATTCGTTGTTGCTTTCAAGAGTTTTGACTTGCAATGCTAAATCATTTATTTGTGCCCTTTCTGTTTTTTAATGTAGGCACTTAGAGCTATAAGTGCCTTAGGACTGCTTTAAAAGTGTCCCAGAGATTTTGTTGTGCTGTTGTCCTTTTCTCTAATTCCAGGAATACTTTTATTTCTTTGTCAATCTTTCCTTTGACCCATTCATTATTCAGGAGTTTCTTGTTTAATCTCCATGAGTTCATTTAATTACTACAGATTCTTCTGGTGTTGATAATAAGCTTTATTGAATTATGGTCTTATAGAATTCATGGAATTATTTCCCTTTTTTGTAATGTTTGAGGTTTGTTCTGTGCCCCAGTATGTGGTCAATTTGGGGGAAACTTTCATGGGGTGCTGAATAGAAAGTATATTCTTTGGTCCTTGGGTGGAATATTCTGGAGATGTCTTTTAGGTCCATCTGGTATAGTGTATGTTTCAGTTCTGATGTCTGTCTATTTATTCATTAACAGTTGACCTGTCTAATAGGCATAGCTAGGTAATGAAGTCCCCTACTACTAGTGTATTGATATTGATCTGTACTTTAAAGCCCTTTAGAATTGTGTTTATGAAGGCTGGTTTACCAGAGTGTGGTGCCTTTATATTCATGATTGTGATTCCTTTTGATTAATGCTCCTTTGATAAAAATGAAGTGACCTTTTCCCTCTCCTGTCATTAGTTTAGCTTGAAGTCTATTTGGTCTGCTATTAGAATAACAACTCCTTTTTGCTTCTTACTGCCATTTGCTTGAAATACTTTTTCTCTCTCTTTCACTTTAAGATAGTGCCTGTCTTTGAAGGTGAGATGCATTTCTTGCAGACAACAAAAAGATGGATTTTGTTTCTTAATCCATTTTACTAGTCTGTGTCTCTTGAGTGGGGAGTTTAATCCATTAATATTTAAAGTTATTATTGAGAAATGTGTATTGCCTCCAATAATTTTAGTTTTTGTTTACATTCTTGGTCAAGGATTATATTTCCACAGTTATACCTTCATTAACTACCTTCTGTTCCCACTTGAGTATAGTCAGTCCTTTCTTGGGCTTTTTGTATTGCTTCAAGTATTCTCTGAAAGGCTGGTTTTCTGGATATGAATTCTTTAAGCCTATGTATGTTGTGAAATATTTTTTTCTCCTTTAATTATAACAGACATGTTTGCTTTATAAAGAATTCTGGGTTGGTATCTATAGTCATTTAGTACTGGGAATAGTTTGGTCCAGGTTCTTCTGACTTTCATGGTTTGCATTGAAAAATCAGTTGTAATTCTGATGGGTCTTCCTTTATATGTGACCTTTTGTTTTTCTTTTGAAACTTTCAGGATTCTCTTTTTGCTTTGAATATCTAATGTTTTCACTGTGATATGGCAGGGGGAATTTCTTTTCTGGTCATATCTTTTTGGTGTTGTATGTGCTTCTTGTATTTTTATGAGCACATCTTCCCTTAATTTAGGAAAATTTTATTCTACAAATCTATTGATAATGTGGTAAATAACATTATCCTGAGATTCTTCTCCTTCCTCCTTACCTATGATGCATAGTTTGGTCTTTTTATGATGTCCTATATTTCCTGAATATTCTATTCCTGTGTTTTTCAAAGTTTTCATAATCTTTCCTTGAGTGATCCAATTTTCCCCCTTTATCTTCAGTCTTGATATTCTATTTTCTACTTCATTCATTCTACTGCTGAGGGTTTCTCCTGTCCTTCCTAGATGGCTTACTGAATGTTCCATTTCCTTTTTCATTTCAGCCTCAGTTTTCTTCAGTATTTCTATCTTCTTTGTGAATTCAGTGAGAAGTTTATCGTTATCTTTTAGTTTATCCCCATCTTTAAGTTTTTTATTTATATGTTTGCAAGTCCTTTAAATTATTTTACTTCTTTGATTAAGTCTATTACAGTTTTTTAATATATTTTTATTGTTATTAAACTTTTTCATACATTATACATCATTTCTCAATGCAATCCACTCATTTCCCTTCCCATGATTCTGACCCCACCAGAGTTCATGCATTCTGCCATACATTTTTTCTTCTTTTTCTGAGTCGTTCTAGAGTTTTTTTCTGAGTCTTTTCAGTTTTTTTCCAAGTATTTGATTATTGTTTTGGGGACTTCACTGTTTCAGTAGGATTTTGTTTTTGTTGTTTGTTTTTATTTTTCTCTCTCAGTTCTTTTGTTGTTCTTGTTCCCTCCCACTTGTATTGATTCATCATATGAATATATCTATCTATCTATCTATCTATCTATCTATCTATCTATCTATCTATCTATATATGTCTAGCCTATACTAAAATTATGTCATCTGAAAACAAACTATGTTATTTCCAAATCATATTTCAGGATTCGCATTTTTCCATTTTGAATTAATATTACTTTAAAATATTCATGCATACCTTTTACCCATATAGCAAAATTCAAAATGTCTGAAAATAAATTGTAGGTTAATTCTAGAACCTGTTCAGGAATTCACAATATAAGAGCACATTTATTTCCAGATCACAAGGAATTTAACATCAATATTACTCAGTTTGCCTTACAACTAGGTACTTGGTATTAGCATCCACAGATGAGGACGCCATTTGTGATTTGTTTTTCTGGGACTGTATTATTTCACTTAACAGATCTTCTAGCTCCCTCCATTGACGTGCAAATTTCATGAGATCATCTTTCTTTACTATTGTATAGAGCTCCATTGTGTAGATGTACCACATTTTCTCTATCTACTCGTTGGTTGAGGGGCACTTGGGTTGGTTCCAGCTCATCAGTATTGTGAAGAGAGCTGCAGTAAACATGGCTGTGCATGTATCTCTGCAGTAAGATGAATCTTGTGGGTATATATATCCAGGAGTGGTATGACTGGGCCAGGTGGTAAACTCATTTTGAGTCTTTTAAGGCTTCTCCACACTGCTTTCCATAGTGGTTGTACAAGTTTATATTCTCCATAATCTCTACAGCATTTGGTATCATTTGTTTTCTTGATCCTAGTCAGTCGTACCAGAGTGAGATGATATCTTAAAATGGTTTTAATTTGCATTTCCATAATTATTAGAGATGTTGAACCCTTTTTAAGATGTTTCTCAGCCATCTTTATTTCCTCACTTGTGAAGTCTCTGTTCAGGTCTTTACTCCATCTTTTGAGTGAGTCATTTGTTTTCTTACTTTTTTGTTTTTTTTAGTAGTTTATATATTCTGGAAGTTAATGCTCTGTCAGACCTATCAGTGGTTAAGGTTTCATCCCAATCTGTGGGTTTTCTCTTCACTTCATGGATTGCTTCTTTTGCTGTACATAAGCTTTTGGGTTTAATGAGGTCCCACTTGTCAATTATCGACCTTATTTCCTGCACAGCTGCTGTCTGATTTAGAAAGTCTTTTCCTAAACCTATGCCTTGTAAGTTACTGCCAACTTTTTCTTCTATCATGTTCAGAATTTGGGGTTTCACGTTGAGGTCTTGGATCCATTTGGGGCTTGTTTTTGTACAGGGGAAGAGGTAGTGTTTTAATTTTATTCCACAATTGGTTATCCAATTATGCCAACACCATTTGCTGAAGATGGTACCTGTCCTCCATTGAGTCTTCTTGTCCCCTTTGTCAAATATGAGGTGGCTGAAATTGTGTGTGCTCAAGTTTTGATCTTCAGTTTTGTTCCATTTATTATTATAGCCCTGTAGCTTAGTTTGAAGTCTGGTATAGTGATCTGGCTGTACTATTCTTTTTGCTCAGGGATGTTTTGACTATTCAAGGTCTTTTGTTTTCCCATGTGAAATAAATGAATTTTTCTTCTCTAAGCGTGTGAAGCAACTCGGGGATTTTAATTGGGATTGCATTGAATCTGTATATTTATTTGGGTACAGTGGATATTTTTACGATATTAAATTTACCAATCCATGAGCATGAGAGGCCTTTCCGTCTTCTGATGTCTTCTTCAATCTCCTCCTTCAGGGGTTTACAATGTTTGTACAGAGATCTTTGGTGTCTTTGATTAGGTTTGTTCCTAGGTATTTTTTTGTTCTTGAGGCTATTGTGAGTGGGATGGTCTCCTTGTATTCCTTCTTCAGTTGCTTGTTGTTGGTGTAAAGAAAGGCTACTGATTTTTCTAGGGTAATTGTGAATCCCACCAGTTTCCTGAATCTCTTAATTGTTTCTAGGAATTTTCTGGTGGCGTTTTCAGCATCCATTAGGTAAACTACCATGTTATCTGCAAAAAGGGACTTCCTCTTTTCCAATTAGTACTCCTTTAATTTCCTTTTCTTGCCTTATTGCTCCAGCAAGTATTTAAAGCACTGTATTGAAGAGGAGTGATGACAGGGAGCAGCCTTGCTGAGTTCCTACCTTTAAAGGGAATGCTTCTAGGTTTTCTCCATGTAGGGTGATGTTGGCTGTGGGTTTCCTGTATATGGCTTTGAATACATTGAGGAAGGATCCCTCCAATCCAGTTCCCTCTAGGACTTTAAGCATGAAGGGGTGCTGGATTTTGTTGCAGGCTTTTTATGTGTCAATCGAGATGACCGTGCTTTTTTTGTCTTTCAGTCCATTTATGTGTTTTATGATATTTATTGATTTTCATCTGATGAACCATACCTGAAAATTACACTGGATGTAGAGGGTTCAGTGAATTGAGCTTTGGCCAAAGATTCTATTTGTGTGCAGTTTCTTGGAATTGTTTTTAGTCATGTTTCCTTGAAGCCCTGCATTAACACACATGAGTAATTTGTATTGATTTTTCTCCGAGGGAGCAAACCATGCAGGAACCTCTATAGTAAACCCTCTGTTAGACTCTTACACAGAAGAGAGTGCACTCTGATTTTCTGTCCCATAGATGAGGATCTTGATTGAAAAAGAAAATTATTTTCTTACAGGGCTCTATGTCCTTTGATGATGTAGCTGTGGACTTCACCTGGGATGAGTGGCAGGACCTGAGCACTGAGCAGAGGAACCTCTACAGGGATGTGATGCTGAAGAACTACAGCAATTTGGTGGTCTTGCGTGAGTCTCACTCTCCTTAACTGTAATTTCCAATTATTTTCTTGTTGCCTGTTAAATATATTTGCTCCTAAATTTCCATATTTCTATTTGAGACAGTGTCTCACTATGTCACCCTGAATTTCTTGGAATTCACTGCATAGACCAGGCTTGCTTCTTCTGCCTTCTGAGTTCTGTTGAGCCACCGTGGCAGGCAGTTGTTCCTAATGTTTTCTTCTAAGTCTATTATCTACATTTTCATCAATACATGATAAAAATGTACATTATATGGAACAATATGGCTTGCAGTACACTTATGTCTAATGATCCCATAAAGCACTGTGCCTCATGCAGTGCTTGTTTGTATTGGCAGCCTTTAAAATCTAAAAGCCACTGGGAACGTGGCTGTATGAATGTGCAGCAATGGTAACAGCATGGATAGGACCCATGCTGACTCAGACAGAAACTCACCATGGAATGAGGCCAATGGGTAGCAGGCCCCAACCCTAGCCTAGGAACTAACAACTGATTACTGCTGGGTGATGGAAATTAAATCTTTAAGATCTGTAGATAGGTTGACTAGAATCTAAAGGATATACTTTCACCAAACGACCTGTGCGTACACATACTTTACCACGCCAGATATAGTATATTTGACAGGATGCATGGAATACAGTGGGGGTGAGGCCTATGGGAACTGTGGATTGGGGAGTGGTATTTACAATTGATTAATAACTCATATCAATTCCACAAAATGCAACAAAGCATTTTAAAAGCTAAAATGAAATCTGAAAGCCATTTTGAAATATTTACTTATTTATTGTCAACGTGTTCACTTCTGTTCTGTAGACCATAAGTTCCTCATCACTACCATATCCATCCCACTAATTATTCCCCAGTTTCTTCCATCCCTCGTTCCCCTCTACCTTTTCCATGGCTGAGTCACCACTGTTTTCTTCTCTTTTCTGTGGAGGTCAAGTTTAATTTGCAGGTATAATAAGAACACATATGATTTTTCTTTTCCTGCCTGACATATATCAAATGTTGGAATAGTTACTATTCTGTGGCTGTGTTAGAATTCCCTTATTTAAAAAAGAATTTCAGTGCAAAAGAATATCTTTTGACTTTTTCCAGAGGGATATTGTGCTCCATGGTGGGGATACCATGGCAGCACAATGTGAGTCCTCCCTGGCTTTCAGGGTACTGAGACCTCACATTCCAACACAGGAATCAGAGGGAGCAACCACAAACTGGGACCAAGATATAAACTATTAACACCTGTCCCACATCAAATGGACTTCATCTTGCAAGTTTCCATAAACCTCCTAGCATTTCCTTGACTTTCCTGAACAGAGTACCTCAAATAGTGACCACATGTTCAAATATATGTATATATGAGCATCTTTCTCTTCAAACTACCACAGTACTGTCTTAGACATTTTGGGACAGATGCAGAAGAAACAGCTATTCAGAGGTGTGTATGGAGTACATTTATCAAAGAAAGTGTCCTTCGAACCCATGTTGATGAATGAATGAATGAGATAAGAAAATGTGACATAAAGCAGTAAAATATGACAGGGTGAACCTCTTTGGCAGACACATTTTCCTTTTTTATTTTTTTTGTCTTTTTGAGACAGGGGCCTCCTGTAGCACCAGCAATCATGGATCCCACTATGTAGACCAGGCTGGCTTTAAACTCACAGAGATCCAACTGCCTCTG
Source organism: Rhizomys pruinosus (assembly GCA_009823505.1). Taxonomy (NCBI): domain Eukaryota; kingdom Metazoa; phylum Chordata; class Mammalia; order Rodentia; family Spalacidae; genus Rhizomys; species Rhizomys pruinosus. The sequence goes on from VZQC01000403.1 coordinate 256,184, forward strand.
CATGTTGAGTTCTGGAATTAAAGCTGTGCACCACCACGCCCAGCTTTATCACATTTTCCATGACCTTTGTCGGTAATGTAATTTAGAGTCATTTGCTTGGGAAATATATTATGATTCCTGTGAGAATACTGGATCTGTATATGTGTGTGGTTTTCCTATGTCGTAGAATTCTTTCACTGAAGGTAAATTTTTGAGATATTTTCTTCTGGAATACCTGTGAGGTAAATGGTTGTTTTGTTTTGTTTTGTTTTGTTTTACTAGTGGTGTCTCCATATGAAAAGCTATATCCTTTTCTTATTCCACCTGGATTCATTAAAAATAACAAATTTCTGGGCTGGAGAGATAGCCTAGCAGTTAAGAGCACCGACTGCTCTTGCAGAGGACCCGGGTTCGATCCCCAGCACCCACATGGCGGCTGAGAACCGTCTGTAATTCCAATTCCAGGAGAACTCCAGTTCCAGGGGAATCCGAGACCCTCTTCTGACCTCCGTGGCATTGCACGACACGGGTGCACAAACCTACATGCAGACAGTACATTCATACACATACAAAAATAAATAAAATTAAAAAACATTAAAAAAAATAACAAATTTCTGTATTTTTTTTCTCAAACCTATGTGCTGTACTGTGTTGTATTTTAGTTGTTCTTTCTGCATTGAATGTGGTCATCAACTACCAAATTTTTGTCGTACTCAATTGTATGATCATGCACTTGTTCAATTTTTCCTAAATATCCTTTTTTAATGTGGTACTTCATATCTTTCCTTTCTACATTTTATTAAATCATGGATATGTGTCTGTATTATGGAGTTTTAGGACACTTGCAAGTAATTTTCCAGTGCATTAAGACTGTAGTGGAAACCATCTGCAATGAAAATTCTGTTTTAATGATCACGGCACAGTTTCTAAATTAGGGCACTTTTTCTTTTTTAAACTTGTTTTAATTTTTAATTATTTTCTAATGTGTATGAGTGTACTGTCTGCATGTAGGTTGGTGCACCCTTGTCATGCAATGCCACAGAGTTCAGAAGAGGGCGTCAGATTCCCCTGGAACTGGAGTTAAAGATGGATCTTAGCTGCCATGTGGGTGCTGGGAATCCAACCCGGGTCCTCTGCAAGAGCAGTCGGTGCTCTTAACTGGTGAACCATCTCTCCAGAACAGAGCATTTTTTCTTTACCAGTGGATGGGTTTAAGAATTCTGTTATAATTTGAATTTTATTTGTCAGTTTTGCAGGGCACTGCATGATCAAAACTGAGTTGATTTTTTTTCTTTGGTCTTTTTGAGACAGGGTCTCCCTGTAGCCCCAGCTGTCCTGGAACTTGCTCTGTAGACCAGGCTGGCCTTAATCTCACAAAGATCCGCCTGCCTCTGCCACCCAAGTGTTAGGATTAAATGTGTGCGCTACCATGCCCAGCAACTGAATTGATTTTTAAGTTGGAGAATGGACTTGGGCCATGGAATGTGGCAAAAGAATCTGTCCAGAACCTCCCAGGTCAGAGAACCATCATGAGCAAGGGAGGTGAACAAAATACCAGACCATTAGATGTTGGTCATTTATGTGGAATACCTCCCACAAAGGTTTCCAGATGACAACTGATGGGGTGGATCAGACTTAAATTTTGCCATTCTGGCCATGTTATCCAGTTTATCTCATCTCCCTAAAGTTTTTTTCTGAAATATATTTTCTTACCTTTGCTGAAAATTCAACCCTATATAGATCTGAGACATTTTCTAACTGGCATTATTTTCAAATATATATGAGCATATTATCTGCATGTTTTTAAGTGCACCCATGTCGTGGAGTGACATCCGTGGTCAGAAGGGGGCATTAGATCCCCTGGTACTGGAGTTATGGATGGTTATTTGGTGCCATGTGGGTATTGAGAACTGAACTGTGTTCCTCTGCAAGAACATCCAGTGCTCTTAATTGCTGAGGCATCTTTTAAGCCCCCCTATATGGTTTCTTTGAGATGGGGTTTATGTAATCCAATGTGGTCTCAAAATTGCCAGAGTCCTGAGGCTGGCATTGAAGTCATCTTTCTCCTGCCCCAAATCTTATTTGATTCGGCAAAAGAAATTCCCTGGTGCACCCAGATGGTGAGGCAGTTCATTGGTTTGAATGTTTACCTAAATTTGAAGTTGTCCTTCTTTCTACTGTTGTTTTATACACTAGAGATTTTATTTGGTCTTTGTCAAACTTTTTTCCCAACCTTGAATTCCTGATGATCTTATCGACAGTTGTCATTTAATACTGATATTAGTAGGAATTAAAAATACATCTTCCCTTATGATAATTACATTCCATAAACAGAAATAAGCAAACATGTCATGTATTCTAATCAGCAAGGGTCAAGTGAATGTTTGCAAGGAGGATGTGAAGAAAATATATGTACTTGTACTTCAGGAAAGAGTTTAAGTTATTTCATACAAAGTTATTTCACATTTCCCTCAGTGTCAAAGTATCCTCAAATGGACATATCCATTGACCACAAAGAATCCAAGAATATGTTCTTCAAGTCACAACTAATTTTCTCTCTTATAGGTGGGAAGTCCTATACATGTACAGAATGTGGAAAGGTTTTCTACTTCATCTCAGAATTCATGCAACATCAGTTCATTCATAAAGGTGAGAAGCCCTAAGAGTGTAGGCACTGTGGAGAATCATTCAAGCACATGTATGTTCTTAATGTGCATGAATATATTCACAAAGAAGAGAAGCCCTATGAATGTACACAATGCAGAAGAGACTTCTCCAAGTGGTCTCAGCTCACTGTATAACAAGGAAATCATACAGGAAAGACTGCAAGACAGTGGAAAAGTCTTCTACAAGAATTACCAGCTCATTGTGCATCAAAAACGTCATACAGGCGAGAAGCCCTGTGAATGGAAACAGTGTGGAAAAGCTTTCTCTGTAAAGAATACACTCACTATTCATCAAAGAACTCATACAGGGCAGACACCCTATGAATGTAAACAGTATGGAAAAGCATTTTGTGCCAAATCTCAGCTCACTCTCCCTCAAATAATTCATATAGAAGAGAAGTTCTATGAATGTAATGAGTGTGGAAAAGCCTTCTCCCCGAAGTCCTAACTTGCTGTCCATGTAAGCACTCATACAGGAGAGAAGCCCTATGAATGTAAAATGTAATAAGCAGGTTGCAAATTTCCAGTATAGAATGTCACAGAACATACTTTCCTTTTCCAATAAGGGAAGAGTGAGGCATAATAAGCAAATACAGACCAAAGCAAGATAAAACATAAGCAGGGAAGACACAAAATCCTGTAGAATTTGCAGTGCCCTGACTCTTGGCCATCCAGTATCCTGTTTACCAGGAAAAACAAGGAGCACACTTTCCAATCTTAGTTTCAGGAAGACTAGAGAGTTTATCAGGCTTCCCAACAAATTGATGAAGGAAGTGTACACTTATGGGGTGCCATGGGGTCCTAAAACCACATTCATACTAGCTGCTTTTACACCAGACCCTCTGCCAATATGGCATTGGCAGCTTCCTCCAAAGGTCTCAGTGCATGTTCTACAAGCATTGTAGGAATGTTAGCATGGAATTCTCAGCCAGCATCATGAAAATGCAAGCATCAAGAGATTCTCACATCAGTCCTGGCTTTCTCCTTAGTCCCACACTGTAAGTGAAGTAGACTCCATCTTTGTAGCTTGTCCAATGATAAGTCTACTTCAAAAGAAGTTGTATTTGATACCACATACTAGTGTTTTTAGAGTTTTTTATTCTCCTTGAGCACTTTTACCTTTTACAGTGTCTTCTCCTCGAACTTTAGTTAGTATTAAGAAATAAGATCAGGCTAGGGGTGGAGGAGTATAAGGTCCTTTCAGCTTTTTTATGGAAAGATAATAATTAAGCAATGAGAGAGAAATAGTTGAGAATACTGTAGAGACAAAAGATGGTTATTGAATTCAATCAGTGGATTGTAAGACAAACTACAGAACTATGTCAAATAATACAGATGTGTACATATCTTTGAAGATGAAGCCCACTATTTGAACACCAAAGTTCTAGATTTCTTTTTGGGGGGGTTGATACAGTTGGGGTTTTAATATGTAACTTTTGAGAACACAGAAACTCAGTCTATGGCCTGGCATTTAGTCATCTTTGCAACATGCATCATGTCATGTTTCTGAACTAAGGACAAGTTCTTCTCCCAGGCTGGAATGAAATGTACTGAGATGAGCACCTTAAGAATCCACGCAGCAGTGCTGAAGTGTGCAACATGTTAACAACTGTCACTGATAGCTGTAAGCTTGATCACTTTCACATTCCTCCTTGTTGGAACTCTGTCTTTGACCCTCTTCTCTCATTCCTCCCCACCCCCAGCCTCTGCTGAGTGTACTTCCAGCTCAATTCCTGGATTCTGCACATGAGTGAATCCTGCCACACTTGTTCTGTGATGGGCTTATTTCCTTTGCCATGAATTCCTGCAGAGTCATGGGTGATGGAGAGCTTATTTAGCTTGCTTTATTCTTACATGCAAACACATGCATGTCACATAACATGGGTGCTTGTAAATACTGACAATCATTTCTTGCCAATTCATTTTTTCAGATTAAACTTGGCATGGCAAAGCCCAGCCAACCCCCTTTCACTGGCATGAGAGGGATTTGTTTGTAGGAATGAGACTTTGTCTGGCTTGAGGTAAAGGAACTGCTGACTCTGTCCCAGGGCTTCTGTGATATCTCCATGGGCATTTAAGCTGCTTCTGTGGGTTATCTCTATAACTCCATGATGTCAGGATATTGCAGTATTTCATGCCTCACCTATCTCTGCAAAGTTACAGACCCTGATGGCCTCGTCCTTCGAGATATTGAGCAAAATGTCTCAACTCTAGTTTACTGTTTACATAAACAGGAGCTCTGCTGCCCCCGGTATGAGCCAAGGTGGATCAACTTTCCTTTCCTCTCATTTTACACCCTCCTGACCCCCACTTCCTTGCCCAGAACACAGTAGCTTTTTTTTCTTTCTTTTATTATTTGTTTATTTTTAAGGTATTCTACAATATAATAACAGTTGTTTTCAGATAACATTGATGTTACTCAGTTTATCGTACAATTAGGTAATTGGTGCATTTTGCAAGTATCTATGTCCAAATTTTGAACAACCAAAGGTTCCCATAGTCCAGTTGGAGAAGCTTGTATGCACAGCCATGTTGCTCAATTAGGAGTCCAGACTATATTGCTGTAGTCTCATGATACACCCCTATCTCTCTGCAGCCCTTAAATTCTACCACGCCTCCTCTTCCGCAATTTGTTCCCTGGGCTTTGGGAAAGTGGCACAAGTGGGTGTGAAGAAAACAGTCTACTAGCTTTGGAGTTGTCATTTTGGACTCTAGTCTGTTCAGGTTGTTTCCCTTCATGGGTTGACAGCTTATCCAGTGATATCTTTTTAGTCATACTAACAAAGCACAAGCTATTGGATGTACAGGCATTTAAGCAGTACTGCTTATTATGGCAAGCTAAGCTGTGAGTATAGACACAGATGCTTGGATGGTATGCTAATCCACAAACTGTGGTTTCTCTATAAAGGGTGACAAATTCTTATTGTGGCTTATAACATCTAACCACTAACGGATGTAAGCTTATGGCATCAGCCATGAGTTATTCATCCAAGGAGAGAGCTAATAGCCAATCAGATTTGGGATATACAAACATATGGCTGCCACTGCTCCATAGTATTTCCAGGCAGGTGAGGTGTAGCTGATGCTGACGGAGGAGTCTTGCTTTACTCAAGGAGACCAATATTTGCTTTATTGGTTTAGTGGCCTTTCATAACACTCTCTGGTATTCCAGAGATCAACTGTACACTTGCAAGGGTGGACTCTACATCTTTCCCATGCTTACCTCAGGTCTTCGACAGCAGGGTCTTACCACCTCTCTTCTTGCAAGTATTCCAGTTTACAGGCAAGAAGCCTTTAACTTTGCGGGGTGCTTGCATCCCCTGGCTAACATCTCCTTGGCAGAGCAATCCATTGCTGATATCAGCACTCTCCCGTATTAATATATTTTGCTTAAATGCACAGCTTAAAGAGACTTTAATATTATATTTGGTTCTGAATAGAGAATAATCCTTTTCACAATTTCTATGTCTATTAGTCAATTAAAGAAAGCAGTTTTACTGGTTTTATAAGAGATTACCTCTATAACAGTCCGGTATAATTTACAGTTAGAGAATGACTTCATTACCATCATGTTTTTCTTTGTTCTATGAAAAAGAGTTAAGAAAGTCTCTCATATTATAACTGTGTGGCACCTAGAAGGTAAGGTTCATTAGGACTCATTATAAACAGTTGTTACAAATAGGATCCACAGAGATGTTTGATTCATGTAGAAGTCTGAGGCTTTTCTTTCTTTTAGTGTTTAGATGGGCCAACTTCTCTGCTGGTATTTCTTGGTACATCCTACACAATGCAAGTCTGTATCTTTTCTTTCTCAGTTGTTAAGTTGGTGATGTTTTGACCTGTGGGAACATACAAATCTTTTCCCATAGTTAGTTTTAAGATTAAATTGAAAATTTTCTGACAAAAAGGTTTAATATATAACTGTATCCCCCCTTTTTATTTTAGGTTTTTATTTTTTGACTCATGAGTCTCAAAAAGGCAGTCTCAAAAACACATACCTATAGGCGGGAATCAAGGTGTAAATTTCATTAAATTTATCCAAGCTGTTTTGGGTGACTGTATGGTGTTAATTAGGGAAGCAAACTTAGTTCCTTATGTTAAATTATCCTACAGGTAAAAGAGAATGTTACAAGATGATACTGTATAACCCAAAAATTACAGAGAAAAGTTGTATATGTTAATCCCATAGTTATTGTTATACAGATTTTAAGTAAAACAGATGTAGACAACAACAATTTATATTTCCAATAAACTTAGGTGTATTACTTTTTTTAAAAACATTATTGTTTAATAATAACATTTTTACTTTTACCAAGTCCTAAAATACCATGTAATTTGTTGATAGAGTTTGGGCAAGGTTGGATACTTGGTGAACTCATGTCAATTAAATATACATTAATAGAATATAGACCCGTGTCCCTCTCCCAACCCTCCCAACCCTCCTGATTCACCATTTCAGTCAGTTTTCTGATGCAGTCTTTCTGTTGCTGTTCTTTTAATATCATCCCTCTCCACAAGAAATATTTACAACTGGGATATTGATGCTAGCATCCAAAGATGAGGGATACCATTTGTCGTTTGTTTCTCTGGGACTGTGTTACTTCACTTAATATATCTTCTAGCTCCATCCATTTACCTGCAAAGTTCATGACGTTGTCTTTCTTTACTGCTGCATAGAACCCCATTGTGTAGATGTATCACATTTTCTCTATCCACTTGTCAGTTGAGGGGCACTTGTGTTGGTTCCAGCTTTTTGCTGTTGTGAACAGAGCTGCAATAAATATAGCTGTGCATGTATTTCTGCAGTAAGATGAGTCTTGTGGGTATATACCCAGGAGTGGTATGACTGGGTCAAATGGCAAGCTCATTTTGAGTCTTCCAAGGCTTTTCCACACTGCTTTCCATAGTGGCTGTACAAGTTTACATTCCCACCTGCAATGATAAGTGTTCCCCTTTCCCTAAAACTTCTCCAGCACTTGATATCATTTGTTTTTTTTATCCTGTCCAGTCTTATCAGAGTGAGATGATAACTTAAGGTGGTCTTAATTTGCATTTCCCTAATTATTAGTGACGTTGAACAGTTTTTAAGATGTTTCTCTGCTGTCTCTAATTCCTCCTCTGTGAAGTCTCTATTCAGTTCTTTGCTCCATCTTTTGAGTGATTCGTTTGTTTTCTTTCTTCTTTGTTTTTTGAGTAGTTTGTATACTCTGGAAATTAATGCTTTGTGAGATGTATCTGCAGTGAAGGTTTCCTCCCACTCTGTGGGTTTTCTCTCCACTTCCTTTATTGTTTCTTTTGATGTACAGAAACTTTTGAGTTTAATGAGGTCCCATTTGTCAATTGTCGATCTTATTTCTTGTGCAGCTGCTGTCTGATTTAGAAAGTCTTTTCCTATGCCTATGTCTTGTAGTCTGCTGCCAAGATTTTCTTCTGTCACCTCCAGACTTTTGGATTTCAGATTGAGGTCTTTGATCCATTTGGAATTGACTTTTGTACAGGGCTAGACGTTTGGGTTTGATTTCATTATTCTACAGGTAGTGGTCCAGTTTTGCGAACACCACTTGCTGAAGATGCTGTCTTTCCTCCATTGTGTCTTCTTGGACCCCTTGTCAAATATGAAGTGGCTGAAATAGTATTTTCTCAGGTTTGGATCTTCAGTTTTGTTCCATTCCTCAATAGGTCTGATTTTGTGCCAGTACAGGATGTTTTTATGACTATAGTCCTGTAGTATAGTTTGAAGTTTGGTATAGAGAACACCCCTGCATTGATCTTTTCACTCAGGGTTGCTTTGGCTATTCAGGGTCATTTGTTTTTTCAAACGAAATTAAGGATTTTTTCCAAGCCTGTAATGAAACTCAGGAATTTTTATTGGGATTGCATTAAATCTGTACAAGAGTTTGGGTAGAATGGACATATTTACTATATTTATTTTCCCCATCCACGAGCATGAGAGGTTTGTCTATCTTCTGATGCCTTCTTCAATTTCTTTCTTCAACAGTTTAAAAATTTTGTTGTAGAGATCGTGGTGACTTTGGTTAGATTTGTTCATAGGTATTTTATTGTTTTTGAGGCTATTGTGAATGGAAAGGTCTCCTTGAATTTCTTCAGTTGCTTATTGTTGGTGTAACGAAAGGCTACTGATTTTTTAGGTTAATTTTGTATCCTGCCACTTTACTGAAGCTTTTAATCATTTCTAGGAATTTTCTGGTGGAGGTTTTATCATCCCTCAAGCAAACAATCATATCATCAGCAAAGAATTCCTCTTTTCCAATTAGTACTCCTTTAATTTCTTTTTCTTGCCTTATTGTCCTAGCAAGTGTTTCAAGTACTATATTGAAGAGGAGTGGTGACAGGGGGGCAGAATTGCTAGGTTCCTACCTTTAAGGGGAATGCTTCTGTCATTTCCCCATTTAGGATAATATTGGCTGTGGGTTTCTTGTATATGACTTTGATTACATTGAGGAATAATCTGTCCAATCCACTTCCCTCTAAGACTTTAAGCATGAAGGGATGCTACATTTTGTCAAAGGCTTTTTCCATGTCAATTGAGATGATTGTGTAGTTTTTGTCTTTCAGACCATTTATGTTTTATGATATTTATTGATTTCTGTATGTTGAAGCATTCCTGCATCTCTGGTATGAATCCAACTTGGTCATGATGGATGATCTTCTTGATGTCGGTCTGTATGCGATTTGCCAGTATCCTGTTTAGAATTTTGGTATCTGTGTTCATTGGGGAGATGGATCAATAGTTCTCCTTTTTGGTTGTATCTTTGCCTCGTTTTTGTAATAGAGTGATGCTGGCTTCATAGAAGGAATTTGGGAGAATTCCCTCTGTATCCTTCTAAACAATTTCAGTAATAATGGTTGTAGGTCTTTTTGAAATGTTTTACAGAATTCTGGCGTGAAACTGTCTGGGCCTGGGCTTTTTTTTAGTTGGGAGGTTTCTTATTACATCTTCAGTTTCTTCATATATTATGGGTCTGTTTAAGCTGTTGATATCTTCGTGGTTGAGCTTTGGTGATTCCCAGGATTTCAGATATTCATCCATTTCTTCTAGGTTTTCAAACTTGGTAGAGTATATGTTTTTGGAGTATTCCAGTATGATTTTCTGGATCTTTTCATTGTCTGTTGTGATATTTCCCTTTTCATCACAGAGTGTATTGATTTGGAATTGTTCCTTCTTTCTTTTGGTTAATTGGGCTTTAGTTCTGTCTATGTTGTTTATTCTTTCAAATAACCAAATTTTGGATTCTTTGATCTTTTTGTATTGTTTTCTTTGTTTCTATTTCATTGATTTCTGCTCTGATTTTTGTTATTTCTTCCTGTCTGTTGCGTTTAGGTTTCATCTGTTGTTGCCTCTTAAGTGCTTTTAGCTGCAGTGTTAGATCCTTCACTTGTGCTCTTTCTGTTTTTCTAATGGAGGCACCCAGAGCTATAAACTTACCTCTTAGGACTGCTTTTAAAGAATCACATAGGTTTTGTTGTGTTCTATTATCATTGTCATTCAGTTCCAGGAATGCCTTTAATTCTTTATCTCTTCCTTGACTCATTCATATTCAAGAGTGTGTTGTTTATTCTCCATTTATTGTTGTAGATTGTAAGGCTTATCCTGGTGTTGATATTGAGCTTTATTTCACTGTGGTCTGATAGAATGCATGAAATTCTTTCAGTCTTTTTGTATTTGTGGAGGTTTGTTCTGTGTTCCAGTATGTGGTCGATGTTGGAGAATGTTCCATGGGATGCTCAGTAGAAAGTGTACTCTCTGGTATTAGGATGGAATATTCAGTAGCTGTCTGTGAGGTCCATTCGGTGTATCACATCATTCAGTTCAGATGTCTCTCCTGTCGACCTGTCCAAAGGGCTCAGTGGGGAATTGAAGTCCCCTACTGTGAGTGTACTGGGGTCAATCTATTCCTTGTGGTCATGGGGAATTTTCTTTACAAAGTTTGATGCACCAGAGTTTGGTGAATATATATTCATAATTGTGAAATATTCTTAGTGAATTGTTCCTTTGATAAAAATGTAATGGCCTTATTTGTCTCTTCTGATTTCTTTTACTTTGAAATCTAGTTTGTCCGGTATTAACGTATCAACACCTGATTTCTTTTTGGTCCCATTTGCTTAGAATATTTTTTCCATCCTTTCACTTTAAGGTGGTGCCTGTCCTTGAAGGTAAAATGCATTTCTTGTAGTCAGCATATCGATGAGTTCTGTTTCCTAATCCAATCTCGCAGTCCATGTCTTTTGATTGGTGAATTTAGTCCATTAATATTTAAGGTTATTAGTGATAGCTTTGTGTTGCTTCCTTTTGCCTTATTATCCATTTGCAGTTTTGGTTTAGGTTCCTACTTCTGCAGTTATGCTTTTATTGATTTCTTTTTGTAGGTGTCTGGTGATGGTTACTCCTTTCTTCTGTCCTTGGTATTGGTTTAAGTAATCTCTGAAGGTTTGGTTTTATGGACATGTATTCTTTCATCTTGCATATGTCATGGAAGAGTTTTCTCTCTTCTTTAACTTTAATCAACATTTTTGTTGGGTAGACTAACCTGGGATGGCATCTATAGTCCTTTAACACTGGGAATGTTTTGCTCCACGTTCTCCTTGCTTTCATAGTTTGCATTGAGAAGTCAGTTGTAATTTTTATAGGTTTCCCCTTATAGGTCTCTTGTTGTTTTTCTCTTGTGGCTTTAAGGATTTTGTTTTTGTTTTGGCCATATAGCATTTTAACTATGATATGGCGTGGAGAGTTTCTTTTCTGGTCTTGTCTATTTGGAGTTCTATGTGCTTCTTGTATTTGTATTGATTTGTCTTTTTTTAGTTTAGGGAAATTTTCATCTATTATTCTGTTGAAGATCTGATCAATACCATTCTCTTGGGATTCTTCTCCTTCCTCTATTCCTATGATGCAGAGGTTTGATCTTTTCATAGTGTCCCACAGTTCCTGGTTTTTCCACTTTTGTGTATTTTTAAATTTTTCATAATCTTTATTTGAGGTTTTTAGTTGTTCTATGTTATCTTCCAGGTCTAATATTTTGTTCTGCTTCCTCCATTCTGCTTCTGAGGCTTTTTCCATTCCTTTCCTCTTGACTGGAAGAGTGCTTGATTTCCATTTTTACTTCATCTTCTGATTTCTTTAGTATTTCCACTTCCTTCTGGAGCTTCTCAATCTCTTCTTGTAGTTCCTTGCTTCACTGGTTGGTTTCATTATCTTTTTCAACATGGGATCTTTTTGGTGTTTCCACTTCCTTCGGGAGTTTGTAGTTCTCTCTATGTCCTTCTTGAGTTTTTCATTCTCTTTTCTTAATTCTTTGATTTGCTCTTTATAATCTTGTACTTCTTTAAGTATGTTCACAATTGTACTTCTCATATCTGTGTCCTGGGCCATCCCCAGGGGTATCCGACTGTAGGAATATTCCACAGGGTTGGAAGAGCTTGGTGTGGGATTATCCTGCACCTTTCCCATGTTGTCTCTTCTTCGTATCCCTGGCATATGGGTTTTTCTTTGCTTGTATTCCAATGTGAATCCCAAATGCCTCTTCAATGTGTTGAAGGCTTGCTTTGCTTGCCTCCTTCAAATGCCTTCATTGTTTGTTTGATTGATTTGTTTTTCTCCTTTACTCCTTGCTTATGGAGTGTTGACACTTCTAAGCTTTCTATTGGAAGTCTAACTCACTCTTCCCTTTCTGTTCCGAAGGTTCTCCAAAGAATCCACTTGGACACTCTTTCTGCATTCCCAGTTGGCAGGAGGGAGGGTGATTTTTAGCTCGCGCCCCTGTACCTGTGCTTCAGGGGGTCTTGGGAGATCCCGATCTCAAGACTCACACAAACCCACCTTTTACAGCAGCTGGGAGGACAACTCTGCCCCCACAGCCACACAACAAAACGCAATCAAGCAATCCACCTGGCTGAAGCACCCAGCTCCTACTTGTGCTTCAGGTGGTCTTGGGAGATCCTGATCCTGAATTATATATTTTGAAAGCTATTTTGAGGAGATCATACCAGGGTATGTTGAGTCCCCAGGGTAGTTTTGAAGTTTGTGCCTAATGTCTGATGCAGGCTCTTTAATAAAGTGATAGTAGAAAAGGAGGTTTCCTTTTGTTGAGTCTAGATCAATATTGGTGAATTTATTTGCTTCTAGTAGTCTATTTAAGAAAAGGGCTGGATATTCAGCTGACTCTTAGCTAATTTCTTTCCTTTTTTTTTTGTTTTTGAGACAGGGTCTTCCTGTAGCCCCAGCTGTCCTAGAACTCACTCTGTAGACCAGGCTGGTCTTGAACTCACAGAGATCCACCTGCCTCTGCCTTCCAAGTGCTAAGATTAAAGGCTTGTGCCAGCGCGTCTGGCCTTCTTAGGTAATTTCTTTTAACTTGTGTAAATTTATTCTGGAGTGGAGTTTTTTGGTGCATGCCCTTGGCTAAGCAGGTAATCATGCATTGTAGTTGGTAAGATCCCTCACCAGTAGCTTGGTAATTCTCATCAAATGAGAGAGTAAATTTGGCATAGTCTGCTGAATTGTTCTTAAAAATGGAGGGGATCTTCTGAGCAAGATCCCAGCTTTTCTTCTATGTGGTCCACATTCTGGTGGGGGCTTCCCTTTCTCCCCTCCCTTCTCTCAGAGGGACTATATGGGCACTCATTTCTGAGCTGAGTGACTAGTGCTGAAGGTGCAGAGCTTGCAGGGGCTGGGTGCAACCTAGAGAGTTGGTGATCAATGGTGATGGAGGGTGGGGGCACAGGAAAGAACCCAGTGGAAGTGGGTGAAGCAGGGGTGCTCTGGGTCTTGTTTTCCCAGAAGTTGAACTAGAATGAGGTGGGATGAAGGTTGGAAACTGCAGTTAGTTCTCCAAACCCAGGAACTGGAGGCCTAAGTTTGAGGGTAGGAAGTAAGTGGGTAAGGGTGTTACAGTTAGTGGTTGGGGAGATAAGGAAGTTGCCAGCGAGTGGGGTGAAGAAAGGGGAAGGGAGCTCAGAGATTCTGAGGGAGCAGAAGGAAGAGAAGTTGAGAGGTGGGTGTGCGGGGGGTAAGCCTGGAAGACTATGTTGTATGGTGGTGGTTCATCTGATGGGTTAAATTCTGGGATCAAAAGGGAGTTTTGTGTGTGTTTCTTTTTTAGAGAGGGTCTCCCTGTAGCCCCAGCTGTCCTGGCTGTCCTGGAACTCATTCTGTAGACCAGGCTGTCCTTGAACTCACAAATATCTGCCTGCCTCTGACTCCCAGAGTGCTAGCATTAAAGGCATGTGCCACTATGCCTGGCAAGGGAGATGTTTTTAAGCTTTGTTTTGGGCTTTGCCAACATAGATGGATCTGATGTGTAGTTCAGGAAGACCAGAGGGAGGGGCGGCCCAGCACAGAAAGAAAGGCTGGGAGATAAGGCATTTCACAGCATTTTAGATTTTGAACTAAAAATGTTATTATAGCTGACAAAATTCAGATATTAAATGTTCCATGTTTGGGTCAACAAATCCCAATATTCAGTAGATATTTTGGCCAGATTTGGACCAACAGTGGAATAAGTTCTGTCTGAGTTTCTCCAATTGAAGTTCCTTTAGGTGTGCCTGGAAGCAAACCAAAGGTGTGTCTTTTGGAGCCAGTCAATAGAAAATAATATTAGGGTTTAAATAATTAAAGCTGAAATTCATAAAACCAGAGAGAAGAAATGTAGGTGTGAAGCAGATTGTACCAGACTTTCCAAAATTATTCAAACTGACCCAAAGAAGGAGGTGAAGACATACATTTTATGGACTGAGTAGGTGGTGTTCTAGTACCAGGGAAATTCAAAGCACTATTGGGTAATATTTTAAAACTGGTTGCCTTATAAGTTGGAAAAGTCTAGGAGAAATATATGTATATATTTATGGTTCTTCCTAATTGGGCATATGGTTCCTTAGCTTTTTTCACACTCCAGACACATTAGAAAATAACATACAAGGGGCTGGAGAGATGGCCTAGAGGTAAAGAGCGCCGACCGCTCTTACAGAGGACCAAGGTTTGATTCCCAGCACCCACGTGGCAGCTGAAAACCGTCTGAAACTCCAATTCCAGGAGAACTCCAGTTCCAGGGCTATCCGACACCCTCTTCTCATCTCCACGGCATTCCACGATACGGGTGCACAGACCTGCATTTAGACAGTACATTCATACACATACAGAAATAAATAAAATTTAAAAAAATAAGAAGACATACAAAACAAAAAGGTGCAGGGGAAAATAAAACAGATAAACCAAATAAAATATGACTGAAATGGGAAATATGCCAAAACAGCAAAGATTGTGGACTGGACTGATTTATTTTTACAGATTTTTATATTTATTCTTGTCCTATTTATTGAATTTTTACAAAATGTTAATTATGTTTAGACCCCCATATGGATTCTTCTTAATACCTACCACAACTGAGATGAAGTATCCCGATATATAGATCTAGATAGATAGATAGATAGATAGATAGATAGATAGATAGATATGCCTATGTTCTCAGATGCCTTTGCTGTGCATCCATGAACTGAGCCTGGTCAACTTATTCAAACTTAAGTAACACCAACTCTACCTCTCTCATCTGGTTGCCAATAGTCCCTCAGCTAAAGCTAGGTCTCTTAGCCACTTCCCCAACTCCATGCTGAGAGTCTGTCTCCCTTGAGATGACCTCATACTTGTGATGCTTGCTGTCAGCGTTGGTTTGAGTTTAATAGTTCCTAACCACCTCCCCAATTCCATGATGGGATTTTGTCTGGTTTGAAATCATATTAAATTCTGTTTGGATTGAGAGCTGGGGGTCTTGTGCTTGCTGTCACCATTGCTGTGAGTTCATGTGAACAGCGCACAGCTGTCCAGAACATTCCACTTCCTCGTGGTCATCTACCACAGCAATCACTGAGCCCTAAAGGCAAACGTTTGATCTAGGTGTCCTCTTCAGGGATACACTCCCAACAGTCTCCTATTCTCTCCACATTGGCCAATTGTGGGTCTCTGTCTTAATCACCATCAGCTACAAGAGGTTGCTTCTCTGGTGAGAGTTGAGAGATGCATTCACCTAACCATAAATTCTTCTAGAATTTAAGGAATAACCAACCCCAACGACTTCCAAACCATTCGACTAAAGCATAGAGAAGTACTTGAAAAAAGTCACCCTGTGAGGGTAAAAGTAACTTGACATCTCCAAACAATTTGAGTCGTCAAACTTAGATATTGTTAACCATTCATTATTATTGTCTGCTACTAGAAAGGCCTAGAAATCAAGATTTTTTACATCAGGAAACATGGACCCAGGCAGGGACATTTAGTAATTTTGCTGTTGTTGGAGTTAGAAGGGTTACTATGTGGGATAATGTCCATTTAGAATCTAGTGAGGGATGGTTGCACTTGGATAGAGCTGGTCAAATGTGTGTTTTCCTCAGCTTGGGGAAAGGGAGGTGGAGAGAGTCAGGGGGCAGTTATTGGCTTATATGTCTGGAGGAAGGATTGGTCTTCCATATATAATTTGAAAGGGGCTAACATGGTTAGTTTGTTTTTGAAGGGCCCATCATTTTAGTAGGGCTAAGTGAAGAGGCTTTACCCAGTCTAATTTGTGTTCCAACACTAGTTTGCTTAGAGTTTCTGTAAGGGTGTGATTAGTTCTTTCTACCTTTCCAAAGGACTGTGGTTGATATGGAATGTGGAACTTCCAAGAGATACTAAGAAGATTGATTTGGGGTTATCATTGTGGGGAATTCTGGCCCCCTGTCTAACTGTATGTATGTCCCTGAATCTTGGGATGATTTTTATAATTAATAAAAGCTTTTAGGCTTATGACCTAATGATCTGCAGTTATTCTGCTATGTCTGCCTTGTATGGTGGTCAGGTTTCTGAACAACATTTAATGTTCTTTTGACTTGGATTTTTGATATGTGGATTGTGATTCTTCATGTAAGGGTTCTGATCTGATCTTGTCAATTTGGAATTCTGAACATGTGCTGTGTGCAGTAATCTAGACCCATGCTTTGCCTTTCTCATCCCCATGAATTGCAGCCAGGAGTGGAATAGAGAGAGCTAGGGCACATCTCCAGGAGCTTTGCAATTTATGCAAAACCTCTTTAAGAAGGCATCATCCAAGGTGGCTGGAGAGATGGCCTAGCAGTTAAGAGCACCGACCGCTCTTACAGAGGACCCGTGTTCGATCCCCAGCACCCACATGGCGGCCGAGAGCCGTCTGAAACTCCAATTCCAGGAGAACTCCAGTTCCAGGGGAATCCAAGAACCTCTTCTGACCTCCGCGGCATTGCACGACATGGGTGCACAAACCTGCATGCAGACAGTACATTGATACACATACCGAAATAAATAAAATTTAAAAAAAATTTAAAAGAAGGCATCATCCAAATCCTGTAAAAGTTTAAAAAAAATCTCTTTATTCTAAGCTTCCCTGGCAAGTCTCTATGGCAAATTTCATTTAATTGCCATTTATTACAAGTGTGTATAGTAAAAGAGCCATGTCCCAGAAAGATCAGGAAGGGGCCCAGGATTCTAAGGAATGTGCTTCAAAGAAAGAAGTTGGGAGGAGAGCATTCCATGGATAAGCCTTAGATGAACTGACAAACTTCGGGGAAGGGAGTTGTATTAGTCACTTTTCTGTTGCTGTGATAAAACACCATGACCAAGGAACTTATAAAAGGAAGAGTTTATTTGAGCTTACGATTGACGGTTCCAGGGAATTAGAGTCCATTGTGG